>ML335193.1:7750-18079 GCA_005239505.1 Nicotiana paniculata | reverse complement strand
CGGGACATCAAATACGACCCAAGGAACCATAACCAACACTTCGAAATGATCAAGTTACATTTGATTGCATTTTATGGCAATTAAACTCGAATTCCGCCAGTCGTGCCTATGTTATCACCTGGCATGGTCCAGGCTGGACGCCTTGGTACGGAGCCGGTACCGGTTTGCATGATATTTTTCCGGGACATCAAATACGACCCAAGGAACCATAACCAACGCTTCGAAATGATCAAGTTACTTTTTTGGCATTTCATGGCAATTAAACTTGAATTCCGCCAGTTGTGTATGTATTATCGTCTGCCATGGTCCAGGTCGGACTCCTCGGTACGGAGCCGGTACCAAATCTCATGATATTTGTCTGGGAAATCAAATAAAACACAAGGAACCATAACCAACGCTTCGAAATGATCAAGTTACATTTTTTGGCATATTATAGAAAATAAACTGGAATTCCGCTAGTCGTGCAAGTATAATCGCCTGCCATGGTCCAGGCCGGATGCCTTGGTACGAAGCCGGTACCGGATCACAAGATATTTGACTTGGACATCAAATATGACCCAAGTAACCATAACCAACGCTTGGTAAAGATAAAGTTACATTTTTTGGCATTTTATGGTAATTAAATTGGAATTCTGCTAGTCGTGCCTGTATTGCCTGCAATGGTCAAGGCGGGATGCCTTGGTACGGAGCCGATACCGGATTGCATGATATTTTTTCGGGACATCAAATACGACCCAAGGAACCATAACCAACGCTTTGAAATGATCAAATTACATTTTTTGGCCATTTATGGCAATTAAACTGGAATTCCGCCAGTCGTGCCTGTATTATCTCCTGCCATGGTCCAGGCCAGACGCCTTGGTACGGAGACGGTACCAAATCACATGATATTTGTCCGGGACATCAACTACAACCCAAGAAACCATAACTAACTCTTCGAAAGGATCAAGTTACATTATTTGGAATTTTTTGGAAATTAGACTGGAGTTCCGCCAAGTCGTGCCTGTATTATCGCGTGCAATGTTCCAGGCCGGACACCTTGGTACGTAGCCTGTATCGGATCGTATAATATTTGTCCGGTATATCAAATATGACCGAAGGGACCCTAACCAACACTTCGAAATGTTCAAGTTGCATTTTTTGGCATTTTATAGGAATTAAACTAGAATTCCGCAAGTCGTGCCTGTATTATCGCCTGCCATGGTCCAGGCCGGACGCCTTGGTACGGTGCCGGTACCGGATCGCATGATATTTGTCTGGGATATCAAATATGACCGAAGTAACCATAACCAACGTTTCGAAATGATCAAGTTACATTTTTTTTAATCTTATGGCAATTAAACTGGAATTACGCCAACCGTGCCTGTAATATCGCCATCCATAGTCCAGGCCAGGCTCCTTGTTACGGAGACGGTACCGGATCACATGATATTTCTTCGTGACATCAAATACGACCTAAGAAACCATAACGAACGCTTCGAAATGATCAAGTTACATTTTTTGGCATTTTATGGCAATTAAACTTGAATTACGCAAGTCATGCTTGTATTATCGTCTGCCAAATGGTCCAGGCCGGACGCCTTCGTACGTAGCCGGTACCGGGTCGCATGATATTTGTGCGGGATATCAAATACGACCCAAGGAACCATAACTAACTGTTAGAAATGATCAAGTTACATTTTTTGGCATTTTATGGATATGAAACTGGAATTCCGCCAGTCGTGCATGTATTATCGCCTGCCATGGTCCTGATCGGACGTCTTGGTACGGAGCCGGTACCGAATTGCATGAAATTTCTCCAGGACATCAAATACGACCCAAGGAACCATAACCAACACTTCGAAATGATCAAGTTACATTTTTTGGCATTTTATGGCAATTAAACTACAATTCCGCCAGTCGTGCATGTATTATCGCCTGCCATGGTCTACGCTGGACCCCTTGGTACGGAGCCGATACCGGATAACATGATATTTGTCAAGGACATCAAATACGACCCAAGGAACCATAACCAACACTTCGAAATGATCAAGTTACATTTTTTGGCATTTTATGGCAATTAAACTGGAATTCCGCCAGTCGTGCCTGTATTATCGCCTGCCATGGTCCAGGCCGGACGCCCTTGTACGGAGTCGGTACTGGATCTCATGAAATTTGTCCGGGACATCAAATACGACCCAAGGAACCACAACCAACGCTTCGAAATGATGAAGTTACATTTGTTGGCATTTTATGGAAATTAAACTGGAATTCCGCCAGTCGTGCATGTGTTATCACCTGGCATGGTCCAGGCTAGACGCCTTGGTATGGAGCCGGTACCGGGTTGCATGATATTTTTCCGGGACATTAAATATGACGCAAGGAACCATAACCAATGGTTCTAAACGATCAAGTTACATTTTTTGGCCTTTTATGGCTATTAAACTGGAATTCCGTCAGTCGTGCATGTATTATCGCCTGCCATAGTCTTGGTCGGACGCCGTGATACATAGCCGGTACCGAATCGCATGATATTTGTCCGGGATATCAAATATGACCCAAGGAACCATAACCAACGCTTTGAAATGATCAAGTTACCTTTTTGGCATTTCATGGCAATTAAACTTGAATTCCGCGAGTCATGTATGTATTATCGTCTGCCATGGTCCAGGTCGGACTCCTCGGTACGGAGCCGGTACCAAATCTCATGATATTTGTACGAGACATAAAATACGACACAAGGAACCATAACCAACACATCGAAATGATCAATTTACATTTTTGTCATTTTATGGCAATTAAACTGGAATTCTGCCACTCGTGCCTGTATTATCGCCTGCCATGGTCCAGGCCGGACGCCTTGGTATGGAGCCGATACCGAATCGCATGATATTTTTCCGGGACATCAAATACTACCCAAGGAACCATAACCAACTCTTCGAAATGGTCAAGTTACATTTTTGACATTTTATGACAATTAAACTTGAATTCCGCTAGTCATGCATGTATTATCGCCTGCTATGGTCCAGGTCGGACTCCTCGGTACGGAGCCGGTACCAAATCTCATGATATTTTTCCGATACATCAAATACGACACAAGGAACCATAACCAACTCTTCAAAAGGATCAATTTAAATTTTTTGTCATTTTATGGCAATTAAACTGGAATTCCGCCAGTCGTTCCTGTATTATCGCCTGCCATGGTCCAGGCCGGACGCCTTGGTAAGGAGCCGTTACCAGATCACATGATATTTTTCAAGGACATCAAATACGACCCAAGGAACCATAACCAATTCTTCGAAATTATCAAGTTACATTGTTTGGTATGGAGTTAAACTGGAATTCTGCCAGTCGTGCATGTATTATTGCCCTCCATGGTCTAGTCCGGACGACTTGGTACGGAGCCGATACCAGATCGCATGATATTTGTCCAGGACATCAAATATGACCTAAAGAACCATAACCAACACTTCCAAATGATCAAGTTACATTTTTTGGCAATTTATGGCAATTAAACTTGAATTCCGCCAATCGTGCCTATATTATCGCATGCCATCGTACAGGCCGGACGCCATGGTACGGAGCCGGTACCGGATTGCATAATATTTCTTCGGGCATCAAATACGACCCAAGGAACCACAATGCTTGGAAATGATCAAGTTACATTTTTTGGCATTTTATGGCTATTAAACTAGAATTCCGCCAGTCGTGCATGTATTATCGCCTGCCATGGTCCAGGCCAAATGCCTTGGTACGAAGCCGGTACCGGATTACATGATATTTGACCTGGACATCAAATGTGTTCCAAGTAACCATAAACAACGCTTGGAAATGATAAAGTTACATTTTTGGCATTTTATGGCAATTAAATTGGAATTCCGCCAATCGTGCTTGTATTATCGCCTGCAATGGTCCAGGCCGGATGCCTTGGTACGGAGCCGATACCAGATCGCATGATATTTGTCCGGGACATCAAATACGACCCAAGGAACCATAACCAACGCTTCGAAATGATCAAGTTACATTTTTTGGAATTTTATGGCAATTAAACTGGAATTCCGCCAGCCGTGCCTGTATTATCTCCTGCCATGGCCCAGGCCGGACGCCTTGGTACGGAGCCGGTACTGGATCGCATGATATTTGTCCGGGACATCAATTACAACCCAAGAACCATAACCAACTCTTCGAAAGGATCAAGTTACATTATTTGGAACTTTTTGGCAATTAAACTAGAGTTCCACCAAGTCGTGCCTCTATTATCGCTTGCCATGTTCCAGACCGGACGCCTTGGTACGTAGTCGGTATTAGATCACATGATATTCGTCCGGGATATCAAATATGACCAAAGGAACCATAACCAATGCTTCGAAATGTTCAAGTTAAATTTTTTGGCATTTTATGGCAATTAAACTGGAATTCCGCCAGCCGTGCCTGTATTATCTCCTGCCATGGCCCAAGCCGGACGCCTTGGTACGGAGCCGGTACCGGATCGCATGACATTTGTCCGGGATATCAAATATGACCGAACGAAACAAAACCAACATTTCGAAATGATCAAGTTACATTTTTTTGAATTTTATGGCAATTAAACTGGAATTCCGCCAGCCGTGCCTGTAATATCACATGCCATAGTCCAGGCCGGACGCCTTTGTACGAAGCCGGTACCGGATCACATGATATTTCTCCGGGACATCAAATACGACCTAAGGAACCATAACGAATGCTTCGGAATGATCAGGTTACAATTTTTGGCAATTTATGGCAATTAAACTTGAATTCCGCGAGTCCTGCCTGTATTATCGTCTGCCATGGTCCAGGCCGGATGCCTTGGTACGCAGCCGGTACCGGGTCGCATGATATTTGTGCGGGACATAAAATACGACCCAAGGAAACATAACTAACGCTTCGAAATGATCAAGTTACATTTTTTGGCATTTTATGGATATTAAACTGGAATTCCACCAGTCGTGCATGTATTATCGCCTGCCATGGTCAAGATCGGACGCCTTGGTACGGAGCCAGTACCGAATAGCATGAAATTTCTCCAGGACATCAAATACGACCCAAGGAACCATAACTAACGCTTCGACATGATCAAATTACATTTTTTGGCATTTTATGGCAATTAAACTAGAATTCCGCCAGTCGTGCATGTATTATCGCCTGCCATGGTGTAGGCCGGACGCCTTGGTATGGAGCCGGTACCGGATCGCATGATATTTCTCTGGGTCATCTAATACGACCCAACTAAACAAAATGCTTTGAAATGATCAAGTTACATTTTTTGGCATTTTATGGATATTAAATTGTAATTCTGCCAGTCGTGCATGTATTATCGCCTGCCATGGTCCAGGCCAGATTCCTTAGTACGGAGCTGGTACCGGACTGCATGATATTCTCCGGGGACATCAAATACAACCCAATAAACCATAACCAACTCTTCGAAAGGATCAAGTTACATTTTTTGGAATTTTATGGCAATTATACTGGAATTCCGCCAAGTCGGACCTGTATTATCGCCTGCCATGTTCCAGGTTGGACGCCTTGGTACGTAGCCGGTACAAAATCACATGATAATGGTCCGGGACATCAAATATGACCCAAGGAACTATAACCATTGCTTCAAAATGATCAAGTTAAATTTTTTGGAATTTTATGGCAATTAAACTGGAATTCCGCCAGCCGCGCCTGTATTATCGCCTGCCATAGTCCATGGCAGACGCCTTGGTACGGAACCGGTACCGGATCGCATGATTTTTCTCCGTGACATAAAATACGACCCAAGGAACCATAAGCAACGCTTCGAAATGATCAAGTTACATTTTTTGGCATTTTATGGCTATTAAATTGGAATTCTGCCAGTCGTGCTTGTATTATCGCCTGCCAGGGTCCAGGCCAGATGTCTTGGTACGGAGCCGGTACCGAACCGCATGATATTTTTCCGAGACATCAAATACAACCCAAGAAACCATAACCAACTGTTCGAAAGGATCCAGTTACATTTTTTGGAATATTATGGCAATTATATTGGAATTTCGCCAAGTCGTGCCTGTATTTTCACCTGCCATGTTCCAGGCCGGCCGCCTTGGTACGTAGCCGGTACTGAATCACATGATATTGGTCAGGGACATCAAATACGACCCAAGGAACCATAACCATTTCTTCGAAATGATCAAGTTACATTTTTTGGAATTTTATGGCAATTAAACTGGAATTCCGCCAGCTGTGCCTGTATTATCGCTTACCATAGTCCATGCCAGATGCCTTGGTAAGGACCCGGTACCAATCGCATGATATTTCTCCGGGACATCAAATACGACCAAGGGAAACATAAGCAACGCTTCGAAATGATCAAGTTACATTTTTTGGCATTTTATTGCAATGAAACTGCAATTCCGCCAGTCGTGCCTGTATTATCGCCTACCATGGTCCAGACTGGACGCCTTCGTACGGAGCCGGTACCGGATAGCATGATATTTGTCAGGGACATCAAATACAACCCAAGGAACCATAACCAACGCTTCAAAATGATCAAGTTACATTTTTTGTCATATAATGGCAGTTAAACTGGAATTCTGCAAGTCGTGCATGTATTATCGCCTGCCATGGTCCAGACCGGATGCCTTGGTAAGGAGCCGGTATGGGATCACATGATATTTCTCCGGGACATCAAATACGACCCAAGGAACCATAACCAGCACTTCGAAACAATCAAATTACATTTTTTGGCATTTTATGGCAACTAAACTGGAATTCTGTCAGTCGTGCCTGTATTATCGCCTGCCATAGTCCAGGTCGGACGCCTTGGTACAGAGCCACTACCGGATCTCATGATATTTGTCCGTGACATCAAATACGACCCAAGGAACCATAACCAATGCTTCGAAATCATCAAGTTATATTTTCTGGCATTTTATGGCAATTAACTTGGAATTCCGTCACTCGTCATATATTATTGTCTGCCATGGTCCAGGCCGGACGCCTTGGTACGGTGCTGGAACCGGATCGAATGATATTTGTCCGGGAAATTAAATATGATCCAAGGAACCATAACCAACACTTCGAAATGATCAAGTTAAATTTTTTGGCATTTTTATGGCAATTAAACTGGAATTCCGCCAATCGTGCATGTGTTATCACCTGCAATGGTCCAAGCCGAACGCCTTGGTACGAAGCCGGTACCGGGTCACATGATATTTTTGCGGGACATTAAATATGACCAAGTAACCATAACTAACGCTTCTAAACGATCAAGTTACATTTTTTGGCATTTTATGGCTATTAAACTGGAATTCCGCCAGTCTTGCCTGTATTATCGCCTGCCATGGTCCAGGCCAGACGCCTTGGTACGGAGCCGTTACCGGATCGCATGATATTTTTCTGGGACATCAAATACGACCCAACGAACCATAACCAACGCTTTGAAATGATCAAGTTACATTGTTTGGAATTTTATGACAATTAAACTGGAATTCTACCAGTCATGCATGTATTATCGCCTGCCATGGTCTAGTCCGGAGGCCTTGGTATGGAGCTGGTACCGGATCGCATGATATTTGTCCGGGACATCAAATATGACCCAAGGAACCATAACCAACGCTACGAAATGATCAAGTTACATTTTTTGGCATTTTATGCCAATTAAACTGGAATTCCGCCAGTCGCGCATGTATTATCGCCATCCGCGGTCCAGGCCGGACGCCTTGGTATGGAGCAGGTACCGGATCGCATGATATTTTTGCGGGACATCAAATACAAACCAAGAAACCATAACCAACTCTTCGAAAGGATCGAGTTACATGTTTTGGCATTTTATGGCAATTAAACTGGAATTTCGCTAGTCGTGCCTATATTATCGCCTACAATGGTCCAGGCCGGACGCCTTGGTATGGAGCTGGTACCGGATTGCATGATATTTCTCCGAGACATCAAATACGACCCAAGGAACCATAACCAACTCTTTAAAATGATCAAGTTACATTTTTGGCATTTTATGGCAATTAAACTAGAATTCCGCCAGTCGTGCATGTATTATCGCCTGCCATGGTCCAGGCCGGACGCCTTGGTACGAAGACAGTACCGGATGTCATGGTATTTGACCGGGACATCAAATATGACCCAAGGAACCGTAACCAACATTTCGAAATGATCAAGTTATATTTTTTGGCATTTTATGGCAATTACTTTGGAATTGCGCCAGTCGTGCCTGTATTATAGCCTGCCATGGTCTAGACCGGACGCCTTGGTACGGAGCTGGTACTGGATAACATGTCCGAGACATCAAATACAACTCAAGTAACCATAACTAGCGCTTCGAAATGATCAAGTTACATTTTTTGGCATTTTATGGCAATTAAACTGGAATTCCAATAGTCGTGCCAGTATTATCGCCTACCATGGTCCAGGCCGGACGCCTTGGTACAAAGCCGGTACCGGGTCGCATGATATTTGTCCGGGATATGAAATATGACCCAAGGAACCATAACCAACGCTTCGAAATGATCAAGTTACATTTTTTAGCATTTTATGGCAATTAAACTGGATTTCCTCCAGTCGTGCCTTTATTATAGCCTGGCATGGTCTAGGTCGGACGCCTTGGTACGGAGCCGGTACCGGATAGCATGGTATAATTCCGGGACATCAAATACGACCCAAGTAACCATAACCAACGCTTCGAAATGATCAAGTTACATTTTTTTGGCATTTTGTGGAAATTAAACTAGAATTTCATCAGTCGTGCCTGTATTATCTCCTACCATGGTCCAAGCCGGACGCCTTAGTACGCAGCCGGTACCAGGCCGCATGATATTTGACCGGGACATCATATATGACCCAAGAAACCATAACCAACGCTTCGAAATGATCAAGTTACATTTTTTTGCATTTTATTGCAATTAAACTAGAATTCCGCCGGGTGTGCTTGTATTATAGCCTGCCATGGTCTAGGTCGGAAGCCTTGGTACAGAGCCGGTACCGGATAGAATGGTATTTGTCTGGGACATCAAATACGACCCAAGTAACCATAACCAACGCTTCAAAATGATCAAGTTACATTTTTTTGGCATTTTATGGAAATTAAACTAGAATTTCATCAGTCGTGCCTGTATTATCGCCTGCCGTGGTCCTGGTCGGACGCCTTGGTACGGAGCCGGTACCGCATCGCATGATATTTGACGAGGACATCAAATAAGACCCAAGGAACCATAACCAACGCTTCGAAATGATCAAGTTACATTTTTTGGCATTTTATGGCAATTAAACTAGAATTCCGCCGGTCGTGCTTGTATTATAGCCAGCCATGGTCTAGGCCGGACGCCTTGGTACAGAGCCGGTACCAGATAGCATGGTATTTGTCCGGGACATCAAATACGACCCAAGTAACCATAACCAACGCTTCGAAATGATCAAGTTACATTTTTTGGCATTTTATGGCAATTAAACTAGAATTTCGTCAGTCGTGCCTATATTATCGCCTACCATGGTCCAGGCCGGACGCAGTGGTTCGTAGCCGGTACCGAATCGCATGATATTTCTTCGGGATATCAAATATAACCCAAGGAACCATAACCAACGCTTCGAAATGATCAAGTTACTTTTGTGGCATTTTATGGCAATTAAACTTGAATTTCGCCAGTCATGCATGTATTATCGCCTGCCATGATCCAGGTCGGACTCCTCGGTATGGAGCCGGTACCAAATCTCATGATATTTGTCCAAGACATCAAATACGACACCAGGAACCATAAGCAACGCTTCGAAATGATCAATTTACATTTTTTGATATTTTATGGCAATTAAACTGGAATTCCGTCAGTCGTGCCTCTATTATCGCCTGCCATGGTCCAGGCCGGACGCCTTGGTACAGAGCCGGTACCGGATCGCGTGATATTTTTCTGGGATATCATATACAACACAAGGAACCATAACCAACGCTTCGAATTGATCAAGTTACATTTTTTGGCATTTTATGGCAATTAAACTGGAATTCCGCGAGTTGTGTATGTCTTATCGCCTGCCATGGTCCAGCCCAGACGCCTTGGTATGGAGCCGGTACCGGATCGCATGATATTTGTCTGGGACATCAAATACGACCCAAATAACCATAACTAACACATCTAAATGATCAAGTTATATTTTTTGGCAATTTATGGCAATTAAACTTTAATTCCGCCAATCGTGCCTGTATTATCGCCTGCCATGGTCCAGGCCGGACGCCTTTGTACGGAGCCGGTACCCGATCGCATGATATTTCTCCGGGACATCAAATACGACCCAAGGAACCATAACCAACGCTTCGAAATGAACAAGTTACATTTTTGGCATTTTATGGCAATTAAATTCGAATTCTGC
>ML335191.1:0-34908 GCA_005239505.1 Nicotiana paniculata | reverse complement strand
ATAATAAGTTCCAAACACGCGAACATCTGGCTGCTGCTGCAATGTTCAACTGGGAGGTATATCGCTTTCACTCATTCAGTGTAGAATCTTTTTTCCTTCATGGATTCACAGGTTTCTCCGCAGTATGTGGTTTATAAATCTGATAATAATATATAAGATTAATAAGAAGGAAATCTTCACATGATTACATGTTGAAATAACTCAACGAGAAAGGGGGGAAACCTGCTGAAGGAAATTTTTTCCAAGTGTTCATCCATATGAATTGCAGGTCTTCACAACTTGTGATATTGATTCATTTGCCACAGTAATCATTTATCTTATAACAATACTTATGTGTAAAGGTGCAATCAAACTCGAGAAGACTTACATAATTATCAGATTTCAGGCTAGTCTATTGGGAAATGTGCCCAGCTTATACATGTGTTAGAACTTAGAACCTTGAACGGGAGATAGCATTGTTTTTTTATTTGTTAATGGAGGTCTGCATCTCCATGTTATTTCGAATTGAGAGACTAGCCTCTAGATTCTCTTGTTGTTGCATGTCTTGAGAACAGGAAATAAGACAATATCTGGTAATGTAGGAAGAGATTTTTGTTTCAAGAGCACCGGGAAGATTGGACGTAATGGGAGGAATTGCTGACTATTCTGGTAGTTTAGTTCTACAGGTAAAGTTCCTTTTTCCTTGTTATATTTTCCATGTTTATGCTTGGGGAGTGTTTGTGCTGGTCTTATGTTGTGACTTGTTGAATGCATGCCTTGCCTCCTATAAAAGCTCAAACTCTTTTACCCGTTCATACTTGAATATCTTCACCTACTTCCTCACTAGTGAGCTGCATTGTATTTTCTTGTTCAATGTGGTCAGATATTCAAATAATTGATGTTTGCCTGAGCTAGAACATTCTGGTTCCTTTCGACACTGTAAAAGTGTGTGTTCCTCGTATAAAATGTGTCTCAATATAGGAAGTATTTTTTAGGCATCATCATCATGTTAGATCATGCTGTCTATTAATGAATGTTGTCAACATTTTCCATAGATGCCCACCCGGGAGGCATGCCATGTCGCAATCCAGAGAAATCATCCGAGCAAGCAAAAATTGTGGAAACATGCTCAGGCTAGGCAGCCCAAGGAAGGGCCTACTGCTGTTCTTCAAATTGTATGATCATCGGCTCTTTCGATATTTGCACCGCATGAGATATATTGTGTTATTAGGAAAATAAAACCATCCTAATTCCTTAATTGATTGTTTTAATTGCTGTGGCTGCGACTGCTAGACAATGGTCTATTAAATAATTGCAAAAACATAGCTCTGCCATCAGGAGGAAGCAATTTGTTTTTCTCAGGTTTAAGTTGGAAATAGTTTTCATGTTTCGGCCATTATGAGATAATTTCATTTATGCATGATATTAAATTGGTAATTTCTATGCTTTATGCCCGCCAATCTCTTGACACCCTATAAGTGTAAGGCCAATGTTCACAAATGTTCATCAGTTGGCAATTGGTGTAAATATTTTGGAGTAATGCTATATGTTTCTCACATATGGCATATTTGAAGATAGGTTCTAAGTAGCTCTGGCATAGACTATTACATTGACTACTTTCAGTTTTTGGCACGCATCGGGACATCCAACACAGGTAAGACAAGTTTGTATCAAGGAAAATAAAGAGGATGGTAACATATGAATGAGATATGAATTTTACATTTATCTAGGCATGTCGCTAGGATTACGGGTTATTTGTCCTTCTATCTATTGTTTTGTTCATCAAACTTGAGACTAAACTCATGTTTTTTTACCCGAGTCTCCTGACATGCCAGAAAAACATAGAATCTTGCATCCAGACATGATTCTGAAATGTGACTTTCAATAGTCAAACACTAAATGTGATCAAATATGACTTTCACATGATCCATGGTTTCCAGTGCATTCATGTCTTATGGTGACAGTTTGCTGTCTTCACTTTATTGGGAAAGATTTATATATACATTCTCTTTAAAGTCATTTTAGTTTAACAGACACTGTTTCATGTCTTCTTAGGCACTACAATTTTTAAGGTTAAAGTAGTATTGCTGCCGTGCTTTTAACATTATGGCCCCTTCACCAAAGGAGAACTTCCCATATTGATAGTCTGATATCTACGTAACATTTCTTCACCAATGATGCAAAAATGTGTAAATTTGTGTCAATCTTATACCTCCGTATTAGAGTTATGTGTGGTTTCCACATTGCTGCTGTTGAGCTACTTACCTGTTTGCCCCAGCATTATCTCTCTCTTTAGTACAATAACATATAAATTTCGGATGTTAATCCATGTAACATTAATTCATGTATATCCTCAAGCCAACTGTCAGTGTCTCTATTACTCGTGCAAGAAGCTTGTGTTGCTTCAAGTCTAGATACTGAAAAGGAAGCATCTAGTTTCTTTTCATTCGGTAACTTCAAATTATCACTCTTTTGTTCTTTTTTCTTTCCTTTTGTCCTCTTTTGATGCTCTGAGCGAAAATGAGAAGGTATATGAATGGGTGTAACTTAAATACGTATTTGGGAGTCAAAAGGTTTCTCCTTATTAACGTACATATCCGGGAAGCAAGGGAAGCTTGTTTAACTCCGGAAAACCTGCAAAAGAGAGGAATTATTCTAAGTAACAGATGCTATATATGTGAAGAAGATATAGAGAACTGTTGATTATCTCTTGTTTCATTCAAGTGGCAAGACAATGGTAGGAGATCCTTCTAAATATGTATGGAGTTAGAAGGGTAATGCCCCCAAAAGTGAAACTGTTTTGAACCTGTATTCCGGTACACAAGAAGTGTTATGGAAAATTTGGAACACTATATGGATTTTCTAGAGGAGTCGGGTGATATGTAGGAAGGAGATCTGTTTGTGTTAGTAGCTGGGCCGTTGTATTTGTACCATCTTTGTAACTTTATTAATAAATATTACCTTATAAAAAAAACTATCTGCGACAAAAACTCGAGCAAACAAATTTTTTTAGCTCGCCGGCATTTTAACCTCTTTCGTGGTACTTTTGACACCATTTGCCTGCTACAACATCTAATTGTCTATTTAGCTCATGAAAGTTTGTGACTTACTGTTGACGAATCCAAATCCAGGTATCATTTGGCTCAGAATTAGGTAATCGTGGACCAACTTTTGATATGGACCTTTCTGATTTTGTGGAGGATGGGCAGCCAATTACATATGAGAAAGCATACAATTATTTTGTCCGAGACCCAGCCCAGAAGCAAGTGAACTCTTGTATTTTCATTCTTTCGCTTTTAATTAGATGGTGCCAGTTCTTAAATATGAAGCATCCTCTGTAGGTGGGCAGCATATGTTGCTGGGACGATTCTGGTACTGATGACTGAATTAGGCATCCGTTTTGAGGATAGTATTAGCATTTTGGTAAGCCTTTCAGGTGTACATAGCTTCTGCAAATTTTTATTTTAAGTCTTCCACAGATTGCAGTTATCTATTTGAATAAAACTAAGAAGGTGCACTAGTTGTTCTATTGAAGCATGTTTCCAGTGATGAAAAAGGAAATGGTTACTGTCTTCTGATGAGCTGTTTTTAGAAATTCATTGTATGATGTAGGCCACTAGGATTTGCAAATAAAATAAGAATGGCCAAATGTGAAGCTAATTCCTTACATCTAGATAGGGTGACTATTTTGTACGGAGCCAAATTGCTTTCCAAATTAAAGTTACTGTAATCAGTTTATAGACATGTGATACTTCATTCCATCAGCATTAACAAACTTTCTGGATCGGGCCATTTTCTGTTCCAGTCACAAGTTAAATGGATGTAAAAATTACCTTTTCGGTTTTAACATTTCATTAGGCTTCTGTTGTTTATCTTAACGCTTCCATTCATGTCAGACATAAACTAATAAGTTCTATTCATACAGCTTTACTAGCCTCTTTCCTGTCTTTTCTGGTTCATCTAACTAAATAAGTTTTTTGAAATATCAATTACCTGTTAACACAGGTAAGTTCTGGTGTTCCGGAGGGCAAAGGTGTATCATCTTCTGCTGCTATAGAAGTTGCCAGTATGACTGCTGTTGCTGCTGCTCATGGTACTACATTTATCTGCAGAATACCCTGCTCCACCACAACAACAAATATTTCCTTTTTAATGATTCTGAATTTGTATTAACAAACTACACCATTATCTCAAATACACTTAAATGTCTGTCACATCCTTTATGATTTTCAGTAGTCACTTTGGGAATTTGATGATCTCTGTCTCCTACAACTTTTATCCATTTTGTTTCACATGCCTATGTTGCCAAGTTGTTTAGATTGATGCTAAATTTGAACAATGCGCAGGCAGTTAGCAAAATTCTTGCAGTCCATTATTCTGATTCCCAAATTTGTGTAAAAGATCCCAACTTTGAAACATCTGGCTGATTTAAGTTGGAATCAATGAATAATTTCTTATTCTTTTTTTAATGTTAAATGAATACTGAATTGCACAAATTTCTTTCCATTTTGCAGGATTGAACATTGGACCCCGACATCTGGCTCTACTTTGCCAAAAGGCACGTTGTGTTTATACATATCTCATCTTCTTCCAAATTTTTCATTCTGATCTTTCAACTGGTAAAACTTTCCCTCCATCTCAAGTTTTATTCTCTTCAATAGGTGGAGAATCATATTGTTGGAGCTCCCTGTGGGGTGATGGATCAGATGGCTTCTACATGTGGAGAGGCCGACAAGCTTCTCGCGATGGTGTGTCAGGTAAGCAGCAACTCTTTATGCTAGGCGTTACATTGTTACTGGGACCAACCGCGATGTCAAAATTAGCCTTCACTTTTTCTTTTAGCCCGCTGAGGTGCTAGGACTTGTTGACATACCACCCACCATCCGATTTTGGGGAATTGATTCTGGAATACGACACAGGTAAAACTTCCCACTGGGTATTTCCTTTTAACCGTCTTTTATCTCCATCGAATTTGTTTTCAATCTAAAGTGAAGCAATACCGTCAGTTCATGCGAGATTTAAAAGTTTCCATGGAATTTATTTAATGGAGAAAGTTCTGAAATAGACGAATTCAAGAATGTTTTCCACTGAATTAATCGAGAATACTTTTGCTTTTTCTCAAGTTTGGAGCAAGAACAAAAAAATATCCTAATGTAGGTTCAGTTCACATGTTTTCATGTGCTCCAGTTATCTTATTATCTTGCTGTTGTTACTGCTTTCTTTTTGCTTCTCCCCTACCGTATTTCTTTTTGAAAACTGCTGTGATTTTGCTTTCCTTGAGACGAGGTTCTATCGGAAACAGCCTCTATACCGTAGGGGTAAGGCTGCATACACACTACCCTCCCCGGACCCCACTTGTGTGATTATACTGGGTATGTTATTATTGTTGTTGTAGGATCAGTTCACAGTAGGTCCTAATGTTTTTTCAAGTTTACCATGTACCTTTCATGATTGAAAAGCGCTCACTGCAGTGTCCGTCAGGAGGTGCAAAACTAAAAATCACGCTTTCCCTCCAATTATCTGGAGTGCGGTCCAGTTTCTCCGCCTAATGAATAACTAATTTCTACCAAATTAGGATATATGTTTTGGCCTTTTGTCTACATTCTTTCCTTCCAGTACTTATGAGAGTTTGCTGCAGTGTTGGTGGTTCAGACTACAAATCTGTGAGAGTTGGTGCCTTTATAGGGAGGAAGATAATAAAGTCCACTGCGTCGGTAGAGTTACGCTCTTCCTTGTCAAACATTTCCTCTGCCCAGCAAATCAATGGGTTCAACCCTGATGAAGCTGATGAGGATACCAAGGATCTACTTGAAACGGAAGCGTCTCTGCTTTACCTGTGCAACCTCTCACCTCATAGGTTTGTTATGCATATGTAGTTTTTATTTCCGTCTTTTATTCTCCTTTTTTTCTTATTATGGTTAACATATTTTCTAATTTCAGATATGAGGCGTCTTATGCAACTAGACTTCCGGAATCTTTATCTGGCCAGGAATTTGTGGAGAAGTATCTCGATCATGATGATTCTGTAACAACAATTGATAAGGAGCGCAATTATGCTGTGAGAGCACCAACTAGGCATCCCATCTATGAGAATTTCCGAGTCAAGGTCCATAATTTGAATTTCCTTTTCAAATCATCTTTGTCTGAATAAGAAGGTTTCTGTCCTTTACGTCAGATTACACTTTTTATCTCCTGTTGTTATTAGATTGCTCGTATTCATTGTGAGAATAATTCATTGACATGTGTATCAATTGCTATCAGGCTTTTAAAGCATTATTATCAGCTGCACCATCCAATCATCAACTATCTGCTCTTGGAGAGTTAATGTATCAGGTATATGCTATGCTGCTTCTTTTTTTGATTGTGTTAAGTAGATTCTTTTTAATTGACCTTCTATTAATGATCCTTTGCAAATTTTGCTCTCTATCTGAATACCTGTATAGAAGTTTTCTGACCAAGTGTTTCTCATATTGCAGTGTCATTTCAGTTACAGCGCTTGTGGGCTTGGGTCAAATGGTACAGATAGGTTGGTTAGCTTGGTACAAGAAATGCAGCACTCGAAACCGTCAAGATCTGAAGGTGGGATTTTGTTTGGGGCAAAGATTACTGGTGGAGGTTCTGGTGGAACAGTTTGTGTTATCGGGAGGAACTGTTTAAGAAGCAATGAACAACTTATTGAGGTATCTTTCTACAGCTTTATTGTTATACAATAAAAGGAATAGCATCCCTCTTTGCTCTTTTATAGTTCAAAATCTTTCTTTTTTTGGCATTAACGTTTATTGTTGGGCAGTAAAGTTATGAAATCTTTTAATTGTTGTGTTTCTATCTGCAGATTCAACGAAGATACAAAGCTGCCACTGGATTCTTGCCATACATGTTTGAAGGCTCTTCGCCTGGAGCAGCAAAATTTGGTCATCTTCAAATACGCCTTCGATCTTCTAAAGAGTAATGTGATTAATAGCAGATGTAGTAGTTGAAAACTAGACAAAAAGAATGGATATTAAAAGCAAATTGCAGGAGTTTTGACACTGGAATTTTTACACATCACAAAGCATTTGCAGATTCTTGGGTATCAATAATTCTAGCAATATAATTGTTTTTGAGTATTGATCATAAAGTATATTTATTCAAGTTCATCTTATTCTTGTGCAGAAGCCATCTTTCACCTTTTGTTAATATCTCTTTAGTATATTTTTCCACCCTGGTTCAACTCTTCCTGAAATATCCTATCCTTTGTGTTTGTTACTATTGTAAAAATTTGTCTTTTGTAGTTGATTAGGTTATATTTGCATTACATCTTTTAATAATCTGGAGCGTTGGATTACATATTTTGGGCCATCACACATTTCACTTTATTCTTTGTCCATTTGCCTCTTTAAGAACAACACAACACCTGAGAAAGGGATAACATGAAATTTACTTGGTGATCTTCCATTAAGAGATTGAGGGGAAAATCAGACAACATTCTAAACAACTATACATTCCAACGCTACACCATACACATTGAAAGAAAATTTGGATAGGTTCCCCCTTCCAACACGATTGGACAGGTGCAATCACACAGGGTGATCAAGCACACTCAAATCCAACCTTTGTTCTTGTCAGAGATTAGCGACAGCTCCTGGAAGAGCTGTTTTGCGTGTTCCATCGTGTATAGAGAGAAGAATAACCAATGGTGGCAGATTTCCACCAAGCTTGATCAATAAATACCTAAAGTTATACAAATTTCCAGCTTCTAAGAAAGGAATTTAAGCCACAGCTAATTCATTCACACATTCCCCCCATCTGAACTGCTACAAGCTTGATTTTGGAGACTATTCCCAAAATCTCCATCCAAGCTCATTTGCTGGACTTCTTGCGGAGAAAGAATCTTAATGCAGCGGACACAGTTCACAAATTCCCTGAAGTATCATATCACGTATGTAAGTCAGCATGCCACGAATACACACACGCAAAAAGAAACGGGGAAAGATTATAGAAAACAGCTTTAGGCTACATTGATCAAGTCTCCACGGGACGCATGCATAATTGGATAAAAGATTGTATGGTTCTAAGGTAGTTCAGGTCGAAGTCTTGGCTTCCAAGAGAACAGGATATGCTCCTTCCTCAATCGAAAATGCAAATACAAGATTAGATAGAAGCAAAGTTCAAGAACTTACTCCCAAGGGTCATCACCAACCAGCAGAACATCATTCTCATGATCCACATACACAAGCTTCCATCCTATTCTTTGTCTGTCCTCCAGTTGTCCCTCTATACCAAATCTACGAGCTAAGTCTTGCTTAAGGTCTTCATAGCCCGAGTAACGTGCGATATCAATCGATCTTCCAACAGCACCACGCTTGTATACCTTTGAGAGCATAGAGGCAAAAAAGTTAGTACTCAACTCAAACATTATGTGAGGTAGGACACAGATTTGGTAAGTTAACCAACCTTGGTATATGTCCGCAAACGAGGTACTTGAGGTGGTGGGGCCCAGGCACCTCTATTCATGAAGCTGCCTTCATTTATGGTGGAATCAATTGAATTGAAGGCCATATCAGGAACTCCAAATGACTGGGAAACCATTGATGATGAGAGTTCTGGCTGTGCTTCCTTGGGGTTCTCATAGCTAGAAAGCATGCCTCCTCCTGATGAGATATTATTCGATAGATCTTTCCTTGAGTCCATCAAGCTATTTGTGACCAATGGATCAGGCATCATCGGCAGTCCTAACTGATTGTCCATATTTGATCCAAAAGCAACAGTGTTTCTGGGGTCACCCACACCCTGAACTTCTCCATCTTGACTATCTCTGAATATGACTGGCTGAGTACTGAAAGACAACGGGTTCATTGTCTGCTGTAACTGGACATCATTTTGAGAAAAGCAGACTGAGGTTGCTGAAGATGAACTATCTAGATAATCCATGTGGGGCGCTGCAGTGTTAAGGTAGGTTTGAGGAGCCAAAAATCCATGGCTCTGGCTCTTGGAGATGTTCACTGAGGGCTTCACATCAGATTTGTGCTGCAAATCTTTAACTAGATTGCTATTAGTGGACATAGCTTCGAATCCACTGGAATTCAAAAGGGGTACAGAAGACTGGGTTGCTTCATCCCCTGCAGCTGTGCCTCGATGCATCCTACCATTCATAATTGGCTGAACCGCATTTTGACAGTTGTTCGTGGATGGTGAAGTGGAACATGATGGGACGTCATCCGTAACCACCGACTGGCCTCCACCTGCAGCTCCTGTTAATAAGCTACTACAGTTTGTGGAAAGCTGATTAGTAGTCGGTGGTAGATTCTGACCAACTTGTCCAGGTAGTTCTGGTAGAATTCCAGGTTGCTGGTGAAGTTTTGATTGCTGATTTGGCTGGGAAAAACGAAAATTAGATTGGCTAGTCATTTGCTGCTGGACAACTTGCGACTGGGAGTGCGACGTGGAGGTGGACGTGGTTTGAGACATATCCAGCATTTGGCTTGTTGCAAGCGACCTGGAAAAGTTCTGTGATACATCCAAGAGCTGCTTCTGCTGATCCTGGATTGGCCCAAGCTGGGATTGTTGTTGCAATACAGATTGTTGAGCTAGAAGTGATTGCTGCTGCTGATGCAGCTTCTGCAAAAACTGCAACTGTAATTGGTTATCAGAGAAATGCATCTGTTGGTTAAGTGGATCGGTAGGCTGAGATGGCATGAAACTTTGCTGCTGAGTCTGATTCATAATCTGTTGCTGCTGAGGAAGGTTCCTCTGCAGCTGGTTTTGAAGTGATTGTTGTTGCTGAAGGACATTCTGAGATTGCACAAGACTCTGCGCTTGCAAAAGTTGGGCCTGAACTTGGTTTGTAGGAACGGATTGGTTGATTAGATTCTGCCTTGGTTGCTGACTGATATCCGACAACTGTTGCTGCTGCGACTGCATAATGGATCCTACAGGGCTCAATGTGGCAGCTGGCATCTGACCTTGTTGGTTTGGCCGTTGGGTACCAAACTGTAAGGTGTTGTGTTGAGGAAGCTGAGGTGCTGCAGGTAGACCTAACTGACGTGAGAGGTCCACTCCACCTCCGACATTCTGTAGAACGGAACCAGACAAAGAGTGCAGGTAGTTTGGCTGCGGCATTGAAGGGTTCTGTTGCATGTTCATCCATTGCACTAAGCTCAGGCCTGGAAGACCTTGCGGATCTTTCATCCCAAAGTCATCACCAAGCCACGGCATTGTCCTCTTGAATAGGCCATCCAGATCAGAACAATCGTCATCTGCAACAAGTGATATCTTCTACAGTTATCCAACAATGTCAAAAGAAATCATCAGAATTGGAAGTCATATTCTGGTTGTCGAATTCCTCATACCTGGCATTCCAGGTAGCCTTGGCCGCTTTGACCTGAAGAATGGCGGAGTAGGACAGATGAAAAACGGTGCTGTTACAGGTTCAATCTCCCAAATTGAGACCCGGTTACGCCTCTCCCCAGCAGTTGACTCATCCCAACCAACCTAATCACAATTCACAAGCGTGAAGGGTTAGGTTAGTACACTCCTTAAGTAAAGATAAAACAACAGTCAAATTACCAGTTAGAAAACTCTACCTGCAAGTTGCGCCATTGTGAGTTCTTCCACCTCACCGGATCCAGATCACTGATGCCGGTAATTGTGCCCATATACCTTCTAGTTCCTGACTCTTCTGTCTCAAACATCATGCGGAACCGCATGCCAAGCGATATTTGACTGCTATAAGTTGCCTTGTAATACTTAGCTAAAGGGATGACAAACTCAGAAGGACTTGCCCTGTTCAAATAGAGGTTTAAAATTTTTAAGATCATCAAGATCAAGGATAGATAAATTGCTATAAGAAATGCATATGCCTATTAAGAAAGTAAGTTCACTGACCTTGGGTTATAAAACACAGTGAAAGGGCTATTGTTTGCAGCTGCATGGGCTGCCGCTGCTAGGATACCTATATGCATGCTATCACTTGACAACACAGATGATGATAAGTTTGTGGGCTGTCTGTTTGCTCGCCTAATACCGAGTAGAAGCTGCTGCTTTTCATCCCTGTAGACATAGATTGAAGAGCGTTAAGGATGAAGGAAGCATATGAAAGAACCAAAGAGAATCCAACAGCTGAGTTGGTTCCCGTTATGGATCTCACTTAGTATTCTATTTCAGTCATCAGTTTATACTTACAATTATTACTATTTCCTCAAATGCACAAAAAAAGTGAGATATAACATTCAAGGTGGCATGACATTGCCAGTGTCATTACCTAATAAATAAGACTGAATCACCAGCGAAAAGCCTCTTCCCACTGACAAATAGGCTCCACCCCGTTGTTAGCAAATGGCGTTTGGGTTGCCCTGGATCACCAGAGATAGATAAGGGATAGGAAACAAGCCAATTTTATCTGGCAATGCTTGGAGTAGTATAATAGCAAATAAACAAACTTACCACGATAAATATGGCGGAAGGTCCACACATTATCATGCAAGTCTCTAGCCACAAGTTCTTGAGCAGGTGGTTGCATCGAGTAATCCTGATAATGAACAACCAAGCCTGCCTATCACACAAAAGATAGAGAAACAACCAAAAAGCATCAAATGACAAATTTTCATGTGCTCTTACCAGAGGCGGGAATATTTTCTCTGCAGCACGTCGAGGCACAGAAAAACCTCCATGTGTGCTCGTATCACTGGCAGTTAAGGTCTTGCAGAAAAATTCTGTTTGCGGTTTATTCGTTTTCATAGACAAATCTGATCTCAACAGTGCCTCCTTGTCAAACTGCACAAGACCAAAAGGTTAACTAAATCAGTGTTACACTCCATTGGAATATACTATAAATGAGATCCTCCCTCATTCTCAAAGAAAGAAGAATTTGTTGAGTATACGAAAAAAATCGCCTTTTAATGTAGACACAGCAAGGAAGGGACATACTGAAGGAACTGGCTGCAGTGTCATTTGTGCATAAACTTCATCTGTTTCCGGATCAGCCTAATGACAAAAAAGATACAGTTGATTATTGTTGAGCAGCAGAGACTTAACAAGTTTGCATAAAGGCAAGTGAAGTCTGAAAATACATACATGTAGGGTAACATTGTGAAGGAGACAAACTAACTTTGATGGAAGATTTGGGTAGTTTGGTATTTGGGCATCTACATCTTTCTTCATAGATGCTGCAACCTGAAAATTTTAAGTGCAACAGAAACAAATTAGACCTATGACTAACTCTGCATATAAAAACTAATCTTAACCATACTACACTAGCTAAAATATGGCAACTACTTCAGTTCCAACACAAGAGAATTTCTTGAAAGTAATCAAAACTTGAATAAAAGGAAAAAGGCACTTCACCATTGCTGCACTCCAATTAGTGCTAACTTTTCATTTCTTTCTTACTATTTTCCAATTTTCCTTCTTGTTCTCTTCCACATTATTTTTCGTTTCAATAATGATCATGTCCGGACGAGTTTGCGCGTACCTCAATTGTTCCATAGGAACAAGTATCTTGTAACTCTGTCTACCAAAACTGAGTCAGATAGGAAGAAATCCAAGCATTTTTTGTCTCTCCGGAATTTAAATCTTGGTCGCCAGTGGCGGAGCCACCTTATTGGAAAGGGTGTCGAATGACACCCCCTTCGCGGGAAAAATACACTGTATAGCTAGGTAAAAAAATAAATTATATATAAATATATTATGTATTGACTCCCCTTAATTTCCTGATATGTTTACTTTTATGTATTTTGACACCCCTTAACAAAAATTCTGGCTCCGCCACTGTTAGTCACCCATAATTGTTTTTTCCATTTCATTACCACTAGACCACAACCTCGGATCATTTTCTTCCTCATCATTAAGGTCTAAAAAGAATTTATGAAAAAAAAATTTAGATAAGGAAAATTTTGTTCAAACTTTTCTAAAGCAGAAGCCACTTTAACCTAGCCATAAAGGTTACATTTTTAAATCCCTTTTTTCCTCATAACAACCCCACTACCTGCTAATAGGGAAAATGATAGTCAAAGGTGCTAAAGATGATTTCATCTTTGTTCTTTTTCCTAAAAACTTTGTAGTAAATATACATATATGTATACACGTGCACATGTAAGCATATGCATAAGCCAACAAAACAAACAACAAATAACAAATTCTTCATAAAGATCACAACTACACATACTGACACAAGGTGCATGTTACTCCAGAGATACCATAATAGAGGTGGAAAGAAAAAATAAGATGTGATCCACAAAAAGTAAATTACTCCTACTAGAACATGGACAAGAAAAATAAATAAATACAATGCATTCTACTATCAAAATCAACAATAATGTTACCCCATACACCATCTGCAGCCTGACATAAGTAGTAAGGTGAAGGGCTATTTGCTAACGTGCACCATATCGGCTCACGTTAGCAAACAGCCGCATACAAAACTTTATTAGCAAATACTATAACTTTATCATTTGTACTTTACTTGGATAAATAAAAAAGTAATCACCAACTTTTTATGAGCTTTAATTAAAAAAATTTATTAAGTCACAAAAGGGTCACTTGGATATAAAAAGTAGGAGACCTGTTCACTATGGCCTTGAGGGAAATAGACCACGTGGGTCCCAGCCGCCGGTAAGTTTACCAGAGGTCCGGCGCAGGCCTGCCATAGCTCTGGGTTTATGCTCTTCTTTTCACCTGCAAAAAAAATTAAAAAAAAAATTTAAAAAAATTAATTGCCCCACCATTCAATTTATAACACTTGTTAATCAAAAAGGAAAATGGGTTTCTAAAAAAAAATAACTTTTTTTATATTCTTGCTAGATTAAAAGACTATGGAAAAAGTAAAGATTTTTATCACTTTCTAACTCAGAATCAAACTTTTCCAAGAAAATCCCATTTGCTTTGATTAGAAACTTCAACAGACGTGTAATGCATAGTTTGGATGTCGTTGAGGGAAAAAGCATATATAATAAAACCGAAAGTAAAAATAATATTTTCCAGGAAAATTTCATTGGGATGGAAGAAAAGAATAGACAAAAGCCCAGAAAGAGAAATAGCTTTGTCTTTTTTGATTCCACGATTCTTACAATGCATCTGCTTATTACTACTAGAGAAAAGTATATACGTACGTCTATATTTTTGTATGTCACTCTCTATATAAATATATAAATAATAATATCTCTATTAATATGTATAATAAGTAAAGATAGTGACAGACCTTCGGCAGGATTAACGTTGGCAGCAGCCTGCTGAGCTCCGGCTGTATTCCCCGGCGTTTTCATTTTCCCTCTATGCTTATTATTTTCAGCTTAAAAACATAAAAAGAGCCCAGATATGCTCATCGGAGCTGCACTTCACCAAACTCCGGCAACACAAAATAGATCAAAAACAGGATCTTTTTGCACTATAGTATGTTTCTCTGAGCTAAGAAGAAAAAGAGTGGTGGTGGCCGGCGGGAAGAAGGGAGTGTGTTTTCCGGCGATAAGGGGTGGCCGGAAAAAGAGGAGGAAAGAGAAAACGGGGGGAGGTGGGGGGACAAAGGAAGCTTTGGAAAAAGAGGGGGATGTTAAGGAAGGGAGAGACCAAATGCTGCAATTTTACTTTAAATTGCCCCCTCTTCTACACTACACCTCCCAGACACACACACACACACACACAATCTTCTCTTTCTTTCACCCTATTATATGTAAACAACTCTAATGTGCTCTTTCTTTTCAAGAATGGCCTTTTGTTTCTCTCTCTCTCTCTTGTTTATTCCTTCTCTCTCTCTCTTTGGTGGATAAATACATATTTTATGTATATAATGTGTTTTTCTTTTCTTGGGTTTTATATTCTCTTTCTGGCTATGGCCTAGCAAAGTTGACCACTGTGGTGAAACTTAATAGGAGTATGTACTTATGATTAATACTCCTATACATACTATTCTTTTTAACCTTCTTGTTTCTTTTTTTTTAATCCAATGTTCGGTATTCACGTTGGGGCCCGACTAAATTCGTATTCGCGCCGAAAAGTCTCACATTAAGGGATAAAGCGCTTCCTAATAAAGGCGACTCCATACCCAAGGACTCGAATCCGACACCTCTGATTAAGAATGAATGAGTACTTATCATTTCACTGCAACCCTTGTTGGTTTTTTAAAACTTCTTATGCTAGTGAGGAAAAGGGTTTATCGTAGGAACTGTTTATATGATCAAATAGGGCTCGTTTCTATTATACCCTCGGGGATCGTTTGATACGAGAGATAATTGATTCGGGGATTAAAGAGTTTATCTTATGTTTAGTTGGGATAAAGTAACATATAATTAATTTCGGGATTGGTTATTCCAAGATTGTAATCTTATTTTTATCCCTATGGTAGGTGGGATAGTTAATCCTAGGATAACTTGTTTCTCAATCAAATGATCTGTTCGGGGTCGTTTAGTTGGAAATAAGTTATCCCAAGATTAATTATTTCGGGATTAGTTATCCCACTTTCCTATAAGGATAAGAAAAATACTATAATTCTGGCATAACTAATCACAAAATTGGTTATACCACGATTTTATCTCAACCAAATATGGGATAAACTCATCTCAAATTTAGTCCTAGGATTAATTATCCTTTGTACCAAACGGCCCTTAATGATATGATTTATAACCACACAAATATATAAGGCTTTTTTTAAAAAAAAAACATTTTAAAATTTCGTACCAAGTCAAATATTGTCACATAAATTAGGACGGAGAAGTATAATAGATTAAAATATATTAATATTAGAAAAAATTACAAACGTAAATCCCAATAAATATTGCTCCCAAATATATTGTGTCTTCAAAGTAGTGTCGATGATTTTTATAATGTAAGAAATAGATTGTTGGTGGCTAGGAGTGGCAAACGGGCGGGTTGGGTCGGATATGGTTTGGGTCGAAACGGGTAATGAAAAAACGGGTAAATTATCTGATCCAACTTATATTTAACACGGATAATAAACGGGTTAACCGGCGGATAAAAAAAGTAATCATATTATCCATTCATGACTTCATATTAGTCTCAAGCTCTAATACGAATCTGTTGCCCCTTGTAATTATTGAAATAATTTTTCAATAATTGTATTATTCATATTTTACCCTTTGGTTATTCATTTTTCTAATGGGTAATATGGGTAATTATCCATATTCGATCCGGTTTTAAAAAGTTAATTATCCAATCTATTTTTAATGAGTTGGCTTGGATGGATAACTATTATTTTTAACGATCTTGCTTGGGCTGCAATAATTACTTAATAGCATTTGGTCTTCAACTCTCAATTTTTACAACATAAACATTGTGAAAAAGAGGAGAATAATAATTTGGGAATTGCAACTCTTGTGCCATTGACCCTTCATGGACTATAGACCATCACTATCACTGCTATCTTTTTAACCTTATTACCCTCATTAATGACGACAATGACTATTGAATAGAAGAAAATTAGAGAATGATATGTCACAAAATCACAAGATAAAAAATGTGGAGTTCATTTCTTTTACAAATTTATTGATACTTTTCTGTATAAAGAGAATTTAAAGTTTCATTCTTTGACTTTATGGATTAGCTGTATTGATGTTCATTTGATAAGCAACAGTTTTCGGGAACAATTGACATGTTAAGTATATTAAGCAATTGTTTGGTTCGAATACAAGTTGTGTTGGGATTAATTATCTTCGAATTATTTTTTATTGATTGGTTGATATATTGTATTAATTCCGATATTGTTAATTTACTATTTTATCTTGTGATTACTCTTCTCATCTGGCATGTATAAGTTATCCGGTACTATTTTTAAGAGATTTGTATACAAATAGTCGGTCACATTTATTGTTTACTCTTTCTAGTCATATACATTATACATAATTTTACACATGTAATACATAAATTCATATATTATACCTTCATCGACTCTTTTTAGTTTAAGCGGTTGGGTGAACGGCTATTTGGGTCAATTCTTCTATTTTTTTAATCCTGAAATAATTTATCACATAATTAGTAACCAAACAAAGAATAAGGCGTTACTAAATTTTTATCCCAAGATTAATTTTGTTTATCCATCATGTCAAACGACTTAAGGATTGTTTAATTCAAAAAAAGGTTATTCTTGAATTATAATCTCGCATCCTAGTGAAATAGTTAATATTAAGATTTTGATATAAATTTATACTGATATTAATTATTCTAGTAATAAAAAGAAAATAAATACAATCTCATATTTAATACTGAAATTAATATCTTAATCCCGGAACCAAACGATCCGAACGAACACGGGCAAAGTGCGAAAATAGCCACTTTTGGCCCTGTTATTTAAAATATATTCACAATTTACAATGTATTTTTAAGATTAGCCAATTTACCCAAACTTCATAACTAAGTTTCCTGAATTATATTCAGGACTTAGTGTCTGAATTTTGAGCTCCTAATTTGAATTTCAGGCTATTGGAATTCGCTAAGGCATTTGAACTGGTGATTGCGAACTCTAGTTTTCCGAAGAGGGAGAAGCATCTGGTTACTTTCCAGAGTACAGTGGCAAAAGCTCAGATTGATTATCTCTTCCTTAGGAGGTGCGATAGAGGGTTGTGCAAGGATTGCAAGGTTATCCCGAGCGAGACCCTCACGATGCAGCATAGGCTCTTGGTGATAGACGTCGTTATCATGATAAAGGATGAAGAAGAGATCTGTTCGAGGACGACCGAGGATCAGGTGGGGAGACTTGACTAAGGATAAAATTCAGGAGTTGGAGGGGAGGCTATCAGCTATGGGAGCCTGGAAGAGCAGTGGGGATGTGAACGCTATGTGGATGATGACGGCGAACTGTGTAAGGGAGGCGGCGAGAGAGGTGTTAGGGGTATCAGAGGGTTTCTCAGTCGGGTACAAAGGCGACTGGTGGTGGAATGATGTGGTCCAAGGCAAAGTAGAAGCGCAGAAAGCGGCGTACTTGAAGTTATTAGGGAGCTCAGGCGAAGAGGAAAGGAGAGCAAACATGGAGAGGTATAAGGTCGCGAGGAAGGAGGCAAAGTTGGCAGCCACGGAGGCCAATACTGTAGCGTTTCGCTGGCTATACGAGGAACTAGGGGACAAAGGCTGGGATAAGAAGTTATTTCGGTTGGCTAAGGCGAGAGAGAGGAAGGCTCGGGATCTGGATCAAGTGAGGTGCATCAAAGACGAGGACGGTAGAGTATTGATGGGGAAGTCCCAGATTAAGCGGAGATGGCAGACTTACTTTCATAGACTTCTAAATAAAGAGCAGGACCAGAATATTGTGCTAGGTGACTTGGGGAATTCAGAGTGTCACCAATACTTTAGGTATTGTAGGCGTATTAAGGTTCAAGAGGTCGTGGAGGCTATGCGTAAGATGAGTAGGGCCAGATGAAATTCCGGTAGAATTTTGAAGGTGTATGGGTAGACCAACCTTGGAGTGGCTGACTGAGCTGTTTAATATTATTTTAGTGCGAAGGGGATGTCGGATGAGTGTCCATGAAGTACTGTGGTACCTTTGTGCAAGAACAAAGGTGATATCCAAAGTTGTAATAATTATAGGAATATCAAGTTACTAAGTCATACCATTGAAAGTTTGGAGAGGGTGGTGAAAGTGAGGGTAAGGAGAACAATGTTTATATCTGACAACCAGTTCAGGTTCATGTCGGGGCGTTCGACCACAGAAGCTATCCACCTTATTAGGAGGCTGGTGGAACAATACAGGGATAGGAAAAAGGATATGCACATGGTGATTATTGACCTGGAGAAAGTGTATGACAATGTCCTTAGGGAGGTTCTCTAGAGATGCCTGGAGGTAAAAAGTGTGTCAGTATCTTACATTATAGTGATCAAGGACATGCGTGACGGAGTTAAGACTGGTGTTAGGACAATGGGAGGCGACTCAGAGCATTTTCTAGTTGTTATGAGGTTACATCAAGGATCTGCGCTTAGCCCGTTCTAATTTTCCCTAGTGATGGACGCACTGACATGACATATTCAAGGTGAGGTGCCATGGTGTACGCTATTCGCTGATGACATAGTTCTGATTGATGAGACGTGAAACGGTGTTAACGAGAGGCTGGAGTTTTAGAGACCTGCCCTTGAGTCTAAGGATTTCAAGTTACCTGGAGTGAAAGTTCTGCTCCGAGTCAAGGGAATCGGGCATGGACGTGAGGCTTGGATCATAGGTCATCCTCAAGAGAAGCAGTTTCAAGTGCCTTGGGTCGATTATCCAGGAGGACGAGGAGATCGACGAGGACGTCACACACCGTATAGGAGTGGTTTGGATGAAATGGAAGTTATCATCTTGAGTCATGTGTGACAAGAAATTGACATTGATACTCAAAGGTAAGTTTTATAGAGCGGTGGTTATACCAGCCATTTTAGATGGAGTAGAGTGTTGGCCGGTGAAGAACTAACATATACAGAAGATGAAAGTAGCAGAAATAAGGATGTTGAGGTGGATGTGCGAGCACATTAGGATGGATAAGTTAGGAATGAAGATATTCGGGAGAAGGTGTGCGTGAATTCTATAGATGATAAGATGGGAGAAGCGAGGCTCAGATGGTTTGGGCATGTGCGAAGGAGAAGCCCTAATGCCCCGGTAAGAAGGTGTGAGCGGTTCGCTTTGGCGGGTACGAGAAGAGATAGAGGGCGGCCTAAGAAGTATTGGGGAAAGGTGATCAGGCAGGTTATAGCTTGGCTTCAGATTTCCGAGGACATGACCCTTGATAGGATGGTGTGAAGATCGAACATTAGAGTTGTAGGTTAGGAAGTAGTGGAGCATTTTTATACTTCGTTGAGGCTAGTCTGATATGGTTTGTCTTAGATCACTAGTGGTTAATGTTGTTTTCACACTATTCTCCTGTTTTTCATAGCACTGAACCTTATTTACTGGTTATTATTTTTGCGTTTCAACTATTATGTGGTTCTTATAATGATGTTATTATTTTTATAGTCTTTCTGTTGATAATACTGATATGTTGACTTTTTCGTCTTTTTGTTTTCTTGACCCGAGGGTCTATCAGAAGCAACCTCTCTACTTCTTCGGGATAGAGGTAAGATCTGCGCACACACTACCCTCCCCATATCCCTTACAAGTAAAATTTTACTAGATTGTTGTTGTTGTAATTGAAGTTCAGGACTAGGTATCTTGAATTTCTGAACTATTATTTTAAAATTAAGGACATAAGATTCAAACTTGTGGAATCAATTTTCGAACTGTAAAACACAATGTCCTAAAGTTTGAACTTTGAGATTTAAAATCTAGGAAGTCGTGTGGTGAAATTTGAGCAAAATTGACTAATCTCCAAATATATCGTAAATTGCGAATATGTTTTATACATCATACTTAAAAATGGTGGCATTTCCACAACGAACAACTAAGTAGGCGATTGGACATAATGATTGTAAAATTCGAAAAAATGGTGAATTTTTTTTTAAATGAAAATGATATTTGAAATTTAGAGTTGTGTTTGGACATATATTTCAGTTTGGGTTTTGAAGTTTTGTGAGTGATTTGAGTAAAATTTTTGAAAAAAACCTTATGTAGTTTTTCAAATTTTTAAAAATTTTCAAAATACATCTTCAAGTGAAAATTGAAAATCTTATGAACAAACGCTGATTTCGAAAAAAGTGAAATATTTTTGAAAAAATCTTCAATCAAATTTTATGTCCAAACGGGCACTAAGTATATTGGGTTACTCCGACTTTTCTATTGCAACTTTTGCTATTACAAAGTAATAGATTTATTATTAATTTGTTCTATTTATGACATATATGCTAAACAAATTCACTAAGATATATTTTTGAGCTACAACTTTGATAGAATTTTTTTTCTACTGCAGGTACGAATTGTTTGATTCTTCATTGAATATAGTCATAATAAATTGCCGTTTTTTTTTAAGTCTAACAATCTGAGTAAAGTCAATACAACAATTGTAATGTAAAAATCCATGTCAAACACTCAAAGGTGATGCAGAGTAATAGCCTGTTTGGCCAAACTTTTCTTCGGTCAAAAGTATTTTTGTTGGTCAAAAGTATTTTTGGCCAAAAATTGAGGTGTTTGGCCAAGCTTTTGGAAGGAAATAAGTGCTTTTGAGGAGAAACATAAGCAGTTTTTGAGAAGCAGAAAGAAGTAGCTTCTTTCCAAAAGCACTTTTGAGAAAAATACACTTAGAAGCAGTTTTCAAAAGTTTGGCCAAAACACTAATTAATGTTCAAAAGTGCTTTTCAAATTAATTAGCCAAACACAAACTGTTTCTCATCAAAAGTACTTTTTTTGAAAAAAAATACTTCTCAAAATAAATTGATTTTAGAAACTTGGCCAAACAGGCTATAATTGTATATAATGAATTTATGATAGGATGGATATTTGCCTCTTTTGTAAAAAAGGGTTGTAACATTAGTTAATGTGGTCCTCTTCTTATTCAGATGCTACTTTGGCTCTTGTAATATGGAAAATGAAAGTACTATCTATGCTTCAACTTTGCATATACTACTTTTAGGGACCTTTTTTGGATTTGTCACTTTCAAGTATATCTATGTTGAGGTAATTTTGTATGGCTAAGTTAGATTTGCTAAAAAATATTTTAATTACATCCAATTAGTATACCAAATTCAGGTGTGGAATAAGCGTCTCAATGATAGCTCGAAGAAACTCCGAAGAGTTGGTTTTATTTTTTTAAATTTTTTTTTGCCTTTCGGTATCCGGTACTTACATTGCGACCCGACTAAATTCGGATTCACGCCGGGNGGGGGGGGGGGGGGAGGGGAGTAAAGCGCTCCCTAACAAATGTAACTCCATATCCAGGGACTCGAACCCGAGACATGTGGTTAAGGATGAAGGAATACTTATTACTCCACCGCAACTCTTTTTGGTCAAGAGTTGGTTTTATTGTTTAGTGCCTCTTGTCAATTCAAAATTTAAATGTTTATAAATTTTAAAGTATATTTCACAAGGACACCACATTCTCTTTAATGTAACGTTTAAACTTTAGAGTAAATGATAAAATAATCCTTTCAATTTAGGAGTACGTCTAAAAGTGATCCTTAAGATATAAAGATATAGAATAGGAAAACTCAAATCAAATGAGAAATGTCTTTATGATATGTAGAAATTATAAGATTTACCATTTGGGAGTACCTACTCAAATTATGTTCTTTCTTTTTGCAATGAAAATTATGTATTATTTGCTCTACTGAATTTTCGACTTCTTCCTTGGGAAAAGTAATTGAAATTTCATTAAAAAAAACTAATTTTAATTGAAATTGCTAATAATTTCATGAAATTTCTATATGTATTGATAAGCAAAAACTTTAAAATTTGACGATTATACTTGCATTTTTTGTACAAGGAAAAATTAATGAATTATGGTGGATATGGTCGGAACAGAAAATATCATTTTATTAGTACATTTATACATAAAAACATATTTAAACTTTGATATAGTTAATTTGTTATTAGTAACGATTGGAAGTGGACTTATTTGGAAAGTGTCGACTAATATTTTGATTTTATTAAATGAAATATTTAGTTATTGACTCATTGTTAACTTATGAAATGCTAGTTTTTAACTTTTTATAAGAGTTTATAGACATAGCCATTTCTTTTCGTAAGTTAATTAACTAACTAATAATGATAAAATAACTCAACGATGAATACAGAAATTTTTTTATTAGTTCATTTAGCTGCCATTTGACCTAAGATTGATTGTACTAAGTCAAGGTCAACAGAAAAAAGTCAACCTTAATTAAGACGATTTTGGTAATTAAGATCATATACTTATAGTTGTCAATTGCGCATTAAATTTTTATTTTCAATACCAATAAAAGGGTAATTAATGGCAAATAATCATGCGACTTCATACGTACTAAAGAACTAGTGATGTCTGAATTAGAAATTTTGAGCTGATTATTTTTGTTATTCTTTTTTTTTTTTGGCTGTTTATGATGAAGAGTTCAACTTTCTTTTTATTTTCTTCCTATTTTAATTTCTTTGGGAAAAATAATTGGAATTATACATTTGCAATTGTAGTTAGAGTCTTTCAAGGGATTAAGAACTAAAGGCTATTAGATTATTTCATTACATATATTAAAGAAAGTTTTAAAATAATATTTTTATATTTGGTAAAATCACATAATTGGTAACATGTCAAATTGAAGTTCAGTACAAATATTGTAATATTATATGAGTAGTTTTAATTATGGAGATAAAACTTATCTATTTAATGAGAAAAGTATTTTGAGATGGACCATAAATAAAATGATGGAATTCCTTTTTACTTTTTGTGCTCACATTACGTATATGGAATAAAATCTGTATGATAAAGTTAAAAATGATTGGTGTTTTCTTAATTCTTTCAATTTAGTTCTTAAATTCGTTTTGTTAAGGAAATTTTCTACATCGCTTTCCTTTGTGTATTTTGGTTAAATTATCTGGTGTGCTGACCTGGCTGACATGTTGGCGGCTGTTGGGCCCCTTTCAAGATGCAATGCTGACAGCTCTGGTTCTTTTTTTTTTTTTTTTTTTAATTCGAGAAAGTGTGGCTATAAACAATAATTAAATTTAATATTTACAAGTATTGATTTTAGTATCAGTATGTACAAAATATTAATCCCAGTAATATTATTTAAAGGGTGTTTGAAGTAAAATAAATCACTCACAAATATTTAACTTTTTTTCAAGTGAATTTTTTGTTAAACACACATCTTCATCTATCTAATATTTTTGTTAACTTCAAGTTCTTTTTTTTTTTCAACTCAACAAAATATTGTACAAAAGCCTACTTTGTACGCGTTTTTTACAACATTTGAGTTGAATTTTTCAGATAGAAAAAATTATTTAAAGCTGAAGTTATAAAAGAAAGTTCATGAATGTTGATTTTGGTTAAATATAAATTTCACTTGAAAAAAAAAAAGTGAAATCCTAAAAGTTAACGATTGAAAAACTTCACTCAAATATAATATCAAACTACTATCTAATGTCATTTGAAATTCAGATAATATTTCAGTGATTCTAAAACTCAATACCAAACAAATAATTGTAGTTATTACAATTTTGCAAATGTTGAGATAATTCCTCGTGATCAAACGAGTCAAGATGTACTAAAGATGGCAAAAACAAAAGGTTATCATTGTACTACTTTTTGATTTAAAAAAAAGTAACTTTTATACACTAATAAAATTAAATAAAAATTTATACTATCAATTCTGAAAGATAATTATTGTATGATTCAAAATCTATCCCTAGAATATTTAAGCCAAAATGGCATTAGTAAAGGAGTCTTAGACCGCCATGTGTTGAAGTGATCTAAAAAACAATGAAGACCGTGGTTGAAGAGTCAGCAAGGGTTGAAGTCAAGGAGTCATCAAGGGTCGAGGATGAGGTCGAATACCCTTGATAAAGTTATGACGGCTAGTTCAAGATAGGTCATTAAAGAGAATATTCTAGTAGATATTCTCTTCACTTGTATTATTAGGGTTTCCATGAACATGTTCCCTGTAAATAGAAAGAGACACAATGATAGGGGGAATTGGGTCTTATTGCAAGCCAACAAAAATAACCTTTTCACTAAGATTCTTGTCCACATTTTTCCACTGGATCCGAGAAAAAATTGGATATCCAAAGACTTATACATCATTCATCATTGTCAGAAACAACATCTATTGATTTCATCCTTTCTCATATGACTTACATAAAAGCCATTTATTAGTATTCACCACTATTTAATGTTGCACTACTTATGTTTGGGTTCTTAAATGTTGATCCTAGTATAATGTCATAGCTTTTGAATAGATCGACGTGCTATTTATCAAACTATCGAGAACTTCGTCTCTGAGATATTATTATTAACTAAGATTAATCCTCATTTGTAAATTTGATTAGTTGAACCAAGATCCATATTTTTTTGTCAAACAATTTGGCATCCTCTATGAGGACTTCTTAGTTAATTTTTTAGTCTCCTTTAGATCTACCGTTAACGCAAGTTACTAACCTCAGAAACCCCAAGATCTTCTTAATTTCTTTGTACGTACAAAAACTTGCATAGCAGGTAACCAAAGAGAAAGAACAAAAGTAACAGGTGATTTCCCTAGCAACCTCGTGAAAGCTATCAACGAGAGTTGTGAAACAGTAGGCGAGGACGTGACGCCCATTGCTTCCCCTGGGCGCGAGAGGCCTTCTCCTACATTGTAGCATAACAAATCCAAGTGGATAAGGGGCCTCTACATCCGCAGAAAAAGGGACGCCCTCAGCTGTGCAAAAGCTCCTCAAAGCATGGCTAATCGACACGCTAATGAGCATGCTCAATAAGCCCGTTCCCGGCACGACTACAGAAACCACAAGAGCTTGCATGATACAACAAGAAGACGAGCAGTGCAACCAACCAAACCCTCCGAGAATAGGTATAACTCAAAATATTATGAATAGTGCAGGTGACATCGCCCTCGCTTGTTCTAAAGAGGATGGAGGGAATGGAGAGTGTAACCAAAGCGCTCCGAGATTAGATGAAAGAACACCAATAACGAGTCGACAAGATACCGGGCGCTCCTAAAATATTGCCAAAAAGGAACGCCAATAGGTTCGTAGAGCAGCCATACATCGACAAAGCAGTCCCACATGACATACCAAAGACCTTCAAAATGCCGCCCAACCTCAGGATATACGAAGGAACGACCGTTCCCAAGGATCATGTGACCCATTACGTCACCGGCGTGAAAGACAGCAACCTCGCTAAGGAATAAATTTCCTCTATTTTGCTGAAGAAGTTTGGCGAAACCCTTACGGGAGGGGCATTAACACGGTACTCACATCTTCCAGCCCTCTCCATAGAAACTTTCCAGGAAATGACCGAGAAGTTCGAAACTGCCCATGTTGGAGCCAAGAAGGCCGAAGCAAGAGTAAACGACATATTCATTGTCACAGTCCTTGGGATAGGGACTGAGAGACTTCTTCACCTGATTATGTCGAACGTGTCCAAAGCGATGGTTGTCGTGACTTTCCAGAACGGGTTGAGTAGAGATGGTTCAAGAGCAATTAGAAAAGTGTTAAGCCAATTGATGAAGTATCCTCCAACCACTTGGGATGAAATCCACAATGCTTATTATGCCGAAATGCGAGCAGATAAGGATGACCTCGACAGACCAACTCATCGACTAATCTCTCTACAAATCGAATCCAGAAAAGAACGAAGAGACAACATCAGGAAGGATCACCCGGTCTCGCGACCCACATGGAACGACACCAGCCATATGCCAAGGCGCCCACCACAACTTCCCTCCGTTATGAAGAAGGCTCATCCAGGCCGAGGACAGGGACTCACCAGAATGAGAGAGGTATGCCCCCTTATTATCTACTCATAATTTTTATGTGTCATATACATAAATAGTCTATGCTCTTGAGAAACTAGGAACAAAGGAAAAGTGACTGCCAAAGTTGGGATCCGTTCCAAACACCAAAAAATCCGACGCCTTCTGTGAGTTGCATCAGGAACGGGGGCACAAAACAGAAGATTGCATCCCCCTTAGGAAAGAAGTTGTAAAAATGTTGCTGCAAGGGCACCTCAAGCGATAAGGGGAGAAACAATTTCGCTAGAGAACGTGAACATCAAGGCCCGCTGAAGCTGCCATCACCAGCTCGTACTATCAATATGATCATTAGCGATGGTGATGACGCCTCTATCAACAGCGTGGAGTTCACTACCACTCACAAGCTCAAGCAATCCATCACCTGCGAATGGTACGACGAACTCGAAGAAAGTATCGTCTTCAATGAGTTAGATGCCGACAATTACTCTCCCTCATAATGATTCCCTCGTCAGTACTTTACGCATTTTAGATACTGATGTCAAACGTATCATGGTGGACGATGGAAGTGAAGCGTGCATTATCTATCCCTGAGTCCTCACCCAAATAAGATTCGAGGACAAGATGTGTCGTGCTGCATCATGCTAACCAGTTTTAATAATGCAGTTGAGTGAACGTCATGGGAAATTACACTTCCTGTCTTGGCCGGCGGCATGACTGTGGAGATGATATTCCACATCGTGGACCACAATACCACGTACAATGCCATTGGGATGGCCGAATTTTGCCTTAAGTTCCGTCAATTCCTTAGGCGTAATTGTTGATTTAAAGACTTCAGGCACGACGTCCGGTACTTTGGTAAGGTCAGATCTGGATTTAGGATTACGTGGGACTATTTCCTCCACCGACGGGAAGGTTTCATCTTTTATGAATAGTTGGTTGTGTTGGATGATTGATGGATAGTTTGAAGGATGAATGCTGGAGGGAAGCTTTTTAGAGCAGGCACTTAGTATAAGAAGAAGGCCTTTGTTTGCAAAGATGACTTTCCCGCTTTCCTTTGTGAGGGGCTGAAACATAGTGGAAATGCGAATATGATCGATCCCGGCTCATAAGAAGTACAAAGGTTCTTGTTTATGTCTGTATTTGTTCTGTAGTTGGATCAACCGTTTTCCTTAGTATGTCGAGGGTGGATTAATAAATGACTGCTTTAGCTCTATTGACAGAGGCCCCCGCCTAAAGTTCTGACCCTTGCTTTAAGCTTTGCTCTGGGAGAATGTCCCCACCCTCAGAAATCTTCCTTACTCCTACAAGCAAGAGTCTCATAGGATTTCGCAAAGGAAAAGTAGCCAACATGGGATACGTTGCGGAAAGGAATAAGAAGGTGCCTCTAGTAGATTGCCCTTTCTTTTCCTTTCCTGGGCTAGGTAATCGTTAATGGAATATCCGAGGCAATAATTTTCTGCTTTGTGGAGTCAACCGGAAGTGATCTCCCCATGGGAGGGAAACACCACCGCCAAGTGAGCAACACGACTCCCTTCACCAGCTTCAGAAGATACATTAGACAAGATTCAACGTAGTGGAGGAGAGTAACAAACAAGAAAGAATGAAGAACAATATATGTCACAGAGGAGAGTAACAAACAATAAAGAATGAAGAACAATATATGTCACACAAAGAAAAGAAATTCGGAGAACAATCGAGCAAGATAAAGGTATGGTGTTTCGAAACATTAGAGGGTTTAAAACTCCAAAATCAGGTCCAATGGTCTCTATTTATAAAATTCATGGCACCGAAACCAAAAAATTGGCACCGAAATCGAAGCGATAGGTATAATAAAAGGTCATACGCGAAACGGAGCGACGCATCAGGAATACTCATCATAATGACGCGTGACATCATGATGTCATCTTAACCCATGGACAACATAACTCCAGTAAATCATCTGAGAAATTCGAGGCATTTGAAATGCGTAGCTCATAGAGGGCCACGTCGCATGTTCGCCGCAACAACCACGACCTGTGAAGTCCGCTTGGTCAGCTCGATTACCACCAACATGATGCGCTCATCGAACCCGCCCGCGAAGCCGACCTCAATAAGCGAAGGGACTAACTGTATGAGTCAAAATCTATCCCTAGAATACTGTCAAAATGGTATTAGTAAAGCAATCCTAGGCCGCCACGTGTTGAAGTGATCGAAGAATCAACAAGGTCTGAAGTCGAGGAGTCATCAAGGTTCGAGGACAAGGTTGAATACCCTTGACGAAGTTATAACGGCTAGTTTCAAGATATGACATTAAAGAAATATTCTAGTGGATATTCTCTGCACTTGTACTATTAGGGCTTCTAGGATCATGTTCCCTATAAATAGAAAGAGACACAATGATAGGTGATATGGGATATTCATATGTAAAATATACGTTAACTTTATAGAGAGAATTTGGTCTTATTGCAAACCAACAAAATAACCTTTTCATTGAGATTCTTGTCCACGCTTTTCCACTGGATCCGAGAATAACTTGGATATTCAAAGGCTTATCCATCATTCATCGTTGTCAGAAAGAGCATCCATTGATTTCATCCTTTCTCGGGTGACTCATTCGTTCTATTTACATAAAAGTCATTTATTGCTATTCATTACTAATTAATGTTACATTACTTTTGTTTGGGTTTTCTTTAATATTGATCCTAGTATACCGTCATAGCTTTTGAATAGATCTACGTGCCATTTATCACACTACCGAGAACTTCGTTTCTGAGATATTATTATTAACTCTGATTAATCTTCATTTGTATAAATTTAAATTAGTTAAACCAAGATCCATATTATTTGATCAAACAATTATAAGTAAGGACGTACTTGACAAAATAAAATATGCCTAAAAATGCAGACACTAATTACTAAGGGCGGGCATAATGCCGATTGAACCCAGAAAAAATCGACAATTTCAATTTGTTTGGGTTGATTTTTTCTTTTTGTTTTGTCCATACGGCTTCTAATTTTTAAAAATTAGGTGTCGGTTCATGGCTTGCGAATTTTACCCTATATTTTACAAATATTATGTAATTTTTGGAAAAAAGATTAGTCTCCAGCCCCTCCCCTCCCCTCTCATTGGTGAGCAAGTGGGTCCCACTACCTTGTTTCCAGGAGACGTGGGCGGTAGGGCCCACCAATTCAGCATCAGCTTTTGTGATGACGTGGAATGATCTGCAAACCTTGACGATGGCTGCTTTTTGAGAGTGTGAATGGAATCTCCGCCGTCCGATTACAGTAGTCGGCGTGTTTTGCTTCGGCATCCATCCCAGTAAAAGTTGCTTTTGGTCGGCGTTCATACAATAGGAGAAAGGCCAACTTTTACAGAATAAAAAAAAATTCTTACTTTTTTCTCTAAATAAAGTAATTTTAAACCAGCAGAAATTTTTCAAACTTTACTCTGCTTGAACGCATAACTAACTGTAAAATTTTAATCACTTCACTGCAATCCAGTATTCCTCACAACCCAGGCACAACGACGCAATTATCAGGGGCGCGCTCTACCACTGAGCTAATAGCCCGTCGTGCGAGCCTCCCACTGAGGGCCCGCTATGCCAAAAGCAAGAGAAACCCCATTCCTCTCTTTCCTTTTTTCGCCCCCATGTCGCCACACGGGGGGAACTTTTATTTTTCCATTTAATTAATTCAGTAACTTTATTATACTTAGATTTATGCTAATAATAAAGGCACTCACAAAATGATATGCTCGAAATTATTGAACTTTTTTTGTAAATGTCATCACTTCACCGCAATCAAGTATCAAGTTTTTTTTTCTATCTGCAAAAGAAAAAAAAAAGTTGCTTATATAGTGTCAATAATTGATAAATTCTGTCATTGGGTAGACTATGTTTAGTGACGGAGGCAGGATCTCCTCGAAGGAGGTTCAAAAAGTAAGAAATTAAAAAAAATTATAACTAGTGAGAATTGAATCTATGACCTTATAAAGATTTTAAACCTCCTTGACCAATAAGTACACTTTCGTGCTATGTCAAGAGGATTCAAAACTTACAATAAAAAGGTAATTATATATACAATATAATTTTTCGACGACCCTTTCCGCCCCTTAAATCCGCCCGTGACTATGTTTTAACCTTTTTTTTTCATATCTTACATTTATTGATATGGTGAGGATCAGTGGCGGAGCCACATGCATCCAAGGGGTGTTAATCGACAGTCTTTCGTCGGATATTACACTATTTAGCTCGATAAATTTTAAAAATAATATGTATATACAATATATTATGACACTTTTTAATTTTTTTGGTGAGTTTATTTCTTTATATTTTAACTGTTCTTAATAAAAAAATTTAGCTCCGGCACTAAGGAGGATATCATTAAATTGTTAACCTATTCATTTGTACATCCTTTCTCAAATAATTAAAACTTTTATTCCCCAAAGTTTCTCAAGAAAAAAGGAGATAGAGTAGAGTAGGTGAGGCGTGGCATTTAGCAGCCGAAAATCCGGCAGCTTTAACGGAGTTGCAATGACGTATTAAGGCATTATTAGTGTATTGTTTTAACCACTCACCATCCCACGAAAAAGCGAAATATTTTTTATTTTTTTATTTTTTATTTATCAAGATTTCATCTTCTTCTCTTTTAACTTCAAACTTAATTAACTCCACTACTTTGTGATAAACAACTCCAACTTTAGTGAGACTTTTTCTATATAAATTACAATTTCTTGAGATATATAATCGATAATCTTGAAATTAGGAAGGCAGAAATTTCTAAATTAATCCTCCCAAGTTCCATGAAGGTAATTAAAAAGAATTGATTTTTAGATTTAGCTCAACTTTGATATGCAAATTACAAGATTTATTAGATCATACAAAGTGTGTAAACCAAGTCATACCAGATCAAAAACTTAAAAGAGTTTTCACAAGCTGGTGTTTTTGATAATCTAATTCCGTACGTACTTGAAAATAGATGAAAGGGTGTGGTACAGTGGATAAGACTGCTCTTCCCTTAACCAGAGATTTCGGGTTCGAGCCTCAGATATGGAAAAATCCTTGGTAGAGAGTGTTTCCCCCCGAACGAGGCCTTACACGGCGTGAATCCCGATATAATCGGGCTCCAATGCGGATACCAAACACCGGACGGGAAACCAAAAAAAAAAGAGACATAAGAGATTAGCCTTCTTTTTATTGGTTTCTTGTTCAGTTTAAGAATTACAACTCCATTTATTCCTTGTTCTTTTTCAATGACAAATTTTCGTTTATTCGGAAAAATTAAATGTTAAACTGTACCCAAAAGTTGAACCCTTTTTTCTCCTCTTAATGATGAGAAAAAGGAAAAGGAAATATAAGTATTTTAATTTTATATAAAAAAAAATAACTTTCTTTTAATCTAATGAATACACTTAAAAAAAAAAATTCACCCATCTAGATAGATATAATTTACGAAAAAAGAAGAAAAAGAAAAAAATAATATAAAAATAAAAGTGGCACTCCGTCGGTCTCCGTTTATGTGATACATTTTTCATCTTAAGCCCACACAATTTTCTAAGATTAGATTTAAATCACATTTCAAACGAAAATCTTTCTTTTTCGTGCCCAATCAAAATTCATGTTGGAGTAGTCAATAGTTAGCTAGTTTTTATTGTGTTTGGACATGTATTTTATTTGAAAAAAATAATTACAGCCCTAGAGGATAAAAAACTGGTCTATTTTATGACCAAACAATGTTTTTAAAAAAATGTAATAGTTGTACAAATTAAGGACCCGTTTGACCATAGATTTTTCTAAAACAAACTTGAGTTTTATTTGGCAAACACATGTTTAACCATAAATTTTGTCAATATTTTGGGAAAATTACAAATTCTTTGGGCCAAATTCTTCATAATACACATATTTTCCCAAAATAAATTTAGGAAATATGTTTTGAAAACGTATGTCCAAACACATTTTTGTCTTCAAGCTAAATTTTACCAAAAATAATTTTTTTAAAATAAATTTGGAAATCTATGACCAAACACTAGCTAAGAGTTGGGTATTGTTCGGGAAAGGATAAATAAGAAAAAGAGAGTTTCACAGCACTATAAAAAATCTGGCGGAAATCGATGTCTCCGTCATCTTCCATGTATATACTACGTAGTACTATTTTCATGCTTGTGGATGTTTTAAAGCGAATAACAAATTTGAAAATAAGAAGCTCTACTCCACGTACTATTTTCATTACGACCCTAAAATTATTGTAGAAAGTATATACAAACTAATTTGATATATAGTTTATGAATATTTAAATCTTTTTGTTTATCTATTCGCGGGAATTAATTAATTGTCTTTGAGCCGTGAATCTCTCGGAAACAGTTCCTTTACCTCTTTCGTCATAGGAGTAAGGTCTGCGTACACTCTATCCTCCCAAGATCTCATTGATAAAATTACTGAATTATTATTGTTGTTGTTATTGTTTATCTACGAGGTGATATATAATAGCAAATGTTAGAGTCAAACTTAACAACCGTTAAGGCAAGGGTCAACTAACAGCGGTGGGATTTTTTATGGATGATGCAATTAGTAATACTTGATTAGCAAACGTGAACCTTTTCCCAAAGAAAAATGATGCAATTAGTTTTGGACACACACACACACACACACACACATATATATATATATATATATATATATATATATATATATATATATATATATATATATATATATATATATATATATATATATATATATATATATAGATTATAGTCACTGTCAGGCGGATCCAGAATTTAAACCTTATGTGTTCAACATTAAAAATATTTAGCATTGAAATTATTGTATTTTTAAAGTATGGGTTCATTTCTACTATTCTTACAATTTTAATAAATTTTTAAACACGAATTTTTACTTCGCGTCGAAAATTATGAGTTCAGTTAAACCCGCCGATAAAACACTACGCCCGCTTCAGGTCACTGATTAGTTTAAAGAAGAAGACGATTTGAACAGTTGGAGTAGTAAATGTTGGAGTTAGATAGCTTTAGGAGCACGCATTGTAATTGTTTATTTTATATATATCTTGTAAAAGATTTGTATTTCTTGTCTATTCATTTTCTTCATTTCAAATTCATTATCTACCCTCTTCTATGCTTTATCTAGTTTTTCCTTATAATCAAGTTAGATTTTACAATTTGTATATATTTAGCTAATCAATTTTAAAAGTACTTTATCAATATTAAATATAACAAAATTTGTGCTCTGAAAGAGCTGTTTTTTTTTTTTAATCTTACGAAAAAAAACTTGATCAAATACCTTAACAATTTTAGGGTTTAGATTAGGATTAATTAACCAAAAAGCTAAGGACTTCCAATTGAGTTTTAATTTGGTATTGAGTGGAAAATGTTTTGGTCAATACAAACCCTAAGTACTAAATATTCTTTTGCTGCTGCTGACTCTCTAATACTTCCTCTGTTTCATTTTATGTGAACCTATTTTTATTTTAGTCCGTGCTAAAAAAGAAGACCCGTTTTCTTATTTGGAAACAATTTATCTTTATGCAATGATTTATAGCCGTACAAAATATATGCGTCTCATTTTATACCACAAGTTCAAAAATCTTCTCTCTTTTCTTAAACTCTGTGCCCAGTAAAATAGATTCACATAAATTAAAACTAGGGGCGTTCATGATTCGGTTTGATTTTTTCCAAAAAAGAAACCAAACCAAGTAAGTCAATTTTTCAAATATTGGAACCAATCCAAACCAATTAAGTCGATTTTTTATCAATTCGATTTTTGTCGGTTTTTCGGTTATTTATCGGTTTTTTTCTTAAATATGGGACATACACTATCAAACGCATATTCCGGCGATTATATTTTCAACACAACACTATCAAATCAATTGCTCTTTAAGAAATTTATCATTTATCAAGATATATTGATGATAAGTGAATAAAATAGTGATGAATAATTTAAGTACTCGATTAAAAATTAATTTATTTTTAGCATGAAACAATTTTTTTTATACTTAGCGAAAGAAAATTACAAATCAAACTGGAATGTAAAGGCAAATGATTAGATTATTAAATAGCAAAGAACTAGACTAAAAATGTAAATGACTAATATATATCATAAAATTTTAGAAACTTTATATAAAAAATATATCTATATATATATAGGTGTAATAATAAATTTAAATAACTATTTTTATAGTCGGTTTGGTTCGATGTTTTTAGGGTTATTTTTTGATTGAAATCAAAACCAAATTAAATTTGACCGATTTTTAAAATTCAAAACCAAAACCAAACCTAAAATGTCAATTTTTTTGGTTGATTTGATTTGATTTGATTTTCGGTTTGGTTCGATTTTTGAGTTTTTAGAACACTCCTAATTGAAACGGAGGGAGTATATACTAACCACCTCAGTAGTTATTTTGCACGCGAATTAAGAGAAGACAATAAAGGATATAGACAAGAAATTAAAGATAAAGAAAAACTAGAAAAAATCACTAAGATTATGGAAGATGTAGAAACTAATTTAGAAGAAGACGAAATCGATGAGTTAACAGAAACTATAGACTTAACAGACATAGAATCCTTAGTAAGTGAAGTACGAAATTATTGGACTAGCTGATACCAATATAAATAAAAGGGGATTTATTTTTTGTTTCAATAAAATACAGGCAGGAAAGTGAGGGGTTAATTTAAAACGTTTAAAACTT
>ML335187.1:49993-78753 GCA_005239505.1 Nicotiana paniculata | reverse complement strand
CCCCAGATTATATTTGCAGCGCCCGTTTAGTCTTTTTATAGGACATAGTTGAGCGTGATCACAGTACAAGGGGAAAGCTCCGGGATCTCAGTCCGTGGTCCCAATTTAAATATGCTATGCAATATAGGGGAAAGCTCTCGGATCTCTGTCCGTAGTCCCAATTTAAATATGCATTTCAGTATAGGGGAAAGCTCCCGGATCTCGGTCCGTAGTCCCAATTTAAATATGAAATGCAGTACAGGGGGAAAGCTCCCGGATCTCGGTCCATAGTCCCAATTTAAATATGCAAAGCAGAAATATGTCGGATACAGCTTAATTAAACAGTCCAGGAAAACAACAGGCAAGAATAGAGTAAAGCTACCTAAGCATGGTGCGACTAGTAGCAAATAAGCGGAAATCAAGTAAGGACAGGTAAACATGCTTACTCTTAAGCTAACTACTCAGTTAAGAGAGGAAACAGTAATATTTGAATGAAAATAAGTGATTTCATGGAAGTAAAAATAGGATTTTAGCAACAATGACCCGTGTACACACTCGTCACCTCACGTACACGGCGTCCACGTAACAAAATCAGTATAAAATGCCTAAGGGGAAGTCCCCAACAGAGAATGAGGCAAGCCACTTACCTTGATTGCGCTAATCAACTCAATACCACGCTCTTGCCACGAGTATCCAACTCCGGGTGGCCCAAATCTAGTAAATTCGATTACATAATGTATATAACACTTTAAGGAATCAAAATAGCTAATTAATTCGAAGCTAATACGCAAAATTAGGAAATTCGCCCAAAATGTCCCCCGGGCCCACGTCTCAGAATCGGGTAAAAATCACATTTTCTGAACCCCCATCCACTCACGAGCCTAACCATATAAGAATCTCCCAAATCGGAGGTCAAACACCCAATCAAAATTCAACAATTTGGTCTATGAAGTTCATCCCATTTTTCCCATTATCTACCCACAAATTTCGAAATTAAAGGTTGAATTTAAGATTGGAATCATGGAATTTGATCTACAATGGATGGAAATCACTTACCAAATTACCCAGGTGCAAAAATCTTCAAAAATCTCCCTTCCCGAGCTCCAAAATTCGAAAATGGTGAAAATAGGCTTAAACCCTATGGGTTTAATATTCTGCCAGGCCTAAGTTGTGAAGTGCGATCGCATAGGGTAAACCTCACCTCCTTAAAGTGGGCACTTTGCGGTCGCACAGTAGTACCTGCGATCGTGGACAATACTGGGCTGGCCCCTATGCGTCCGCATCTAGGCCCACTCGAACGCACAGAGTAAGGCTCCCCTGCCCGACCCAATAGCCCTTGTGCGGTCGCGTTCCTCTTATTGCGATCGCACTGAACAAAATCAGCTGGGCCCAAAATTACTCTCCGCGATCACGTCCAAAAACACGCGATCGCATTGAAGGATTTATCTGATGCTCAAGAAAACTAGAAACAGCAGAAGACTAAACTAGAAATATACCCGTTGAACACCCGAAACACACCCGAGGCCCCCGATATCCCAAACAAAACTACCAACCAACCCTAATACCTCATTCAAACTTGGTTGAGCCTTAAAAACACGTCTCATAACATCAAAATCATCAAATATTCATTGATTCAAACCTAAGAACTTATGAAATTTCTAAAATTCACGTCCGATGCCGAAACACATCTAAACTCGTCCGAATGACCTCAAATTTTGCACACAGGTCACATATGACATTACGGACCTGCTGTCACTTTTGGAATTCCATTCCGAGTCCGATATCAAAATTTCACCTATCGGCCGAAATCGCCGAAATCGCCGAAATTTTAACTTTCGCCAATTCAAGCCTAAATCCACGGCCGACCTCGAAACACATTCCGAACACGCTCCTAACCCCTAAATAACTCAACAGAGCTAACAGAGTCGACGGAATTCCATTCCGAATCCGTCTTCACATAGCTCAAGCTACGACTAGATTTCTAAAGCTAAATTATACATTTTTGGACTATGTGTCCAAAATCACCCCGGATTTCATCACTCAACGCTCCGACAAGTTCCAATAACATAAATAGAAATAAGAGAAGCGGTTATTAGAGGATCGGGGCGCTAACTCTCAAAATGACCGACCGGGTCATTACATCCTCCCCCTCTTAAGAAAATCGTTCGTCCTCGAACGAGCATAGAAACATACCTGAAGCTGTGAAAAGATGAGGGTACTAACTCCGCATATCCTGTTCGGTCTCCCAAGTCGCCTCCTCGACTGGCTGACCCCTCCACTGAACCTTTACTGACGCAATAGCCTTTGACCTGAGCTTCCTAACCTGCCTATCCAATATAGCTACTGGCTCCGTAACATATGATATGTCCTTGTTCAACTGGACTGAACTGAAATCCAAAATATGAGTCGGGTCACCATGATACTTCCGGAGCATGGAGACGTGGAACACCGGATGAATCCCTTCTAGGCTGGGGGGTAGGGCTAGCTCATAAGCAACCTCCCCAACCCATCGTAACACCTCAAAAGGGCCAATAAATCTAGGACTCAGCTTGCCTTTCTTCTTGAACCTCATGACGCGCTTCATAGGCGATACCTGAAGAAAAACCCAATCACCAGCCATAAATGCCAAGTCACGAACCTTTTGGTCCGCATAGCTCTTCTGCCTGGACTGAGCTGTGCGAAGTCTCTCCTGAATCACCTTCACCTTGTCTAGGGAATCCTGAACCAAGTCTGTACCCAACAATCGGTCCTTGCCCGGATCAAACCATCCCACGAGAGACCTGCACCTCCTACCATACAAAGCCTCATACGCCGTCCTCTGAATGCTGGACTGGTAGCTGTTGTTATAAGAAAACTCTGTAAGAGGAAAGTATCGATCCCATGACCCTCCAAAATCTATCACACAGACACAGAGCATATCCTCGAGAATCTGAATCATGCGCTCGGACTGCCCGTCTGTCTGAGAGTGAAAAGCTGTGCTCAACTCTACCCTGGTGCCTAACTTCTGCTGAACGACTCTCCAGAACCATGAAGTGAACTGTGTACCTCTATCTGAAATGATAGATACAGGAATACCGTGGAGGCGAACAATCTCTCTGATATAAATCTCAACCAAATTCTCTAATGAATATGTAGTCAGCACTGGAATGAAATGGGATTATTTGGTCAGCCGATCCACAATCACCCAAATAGCATCATGCTTCCTCAAAGTTCGAGGAAGTCCAACTACAAAGTCCATGGTGATCCGCTCCCACTTCCACTCTGGAAGCTCAATCTGCTGAAGTAACCCTTCCGGTCTCTGATGCTCACATTTGACTTGCTGACAGTTGGGACACTTGGCTACAAGCTCCGCATATCCTTCTTCATCCTTCGCCACCAATAGTGCTGTCTCAGATCCTGGTACATCTTCGCGGTACCTGGATGGATGGTATACCGCGAACTATGGGCCTCCTCAAGAATCAACTCCCGAAGCCCATCCACATTGGGCACACAGATCCGACCCTACATCCTCATCACACCATCATCTCCTATAGTCACATCCCTAGCATCACCCCGCCGAACTCTATCCTGAAGAACCAAAAGGTGGGGATCATCATACTGGCGCTCTCTGATACGGTCATAAAGGGAAAATCGAGCAACAACACAAGCTAATACCCGACAAGGTTCAGAAAGATCCAATCTCACGAACTGACTGGCTAAGGACTGAACATCTAAGGCTAGAGGCCTCTCAGCTGCCTGAAGGTATGCCAAACTCCCTAAACTCTCCGCCCGGTGACTCAAGGTGTCGGCGACCACATTGGCCTTCCCCCGGTGGTGTAATATAGTGATGTCATAGTCCTTTAGAAACTCCAACCACCTACGCTGGCGCAAATTTAGATCCTTCTGCCTGAATATGTGCTGCAAACTCCGGTGATCCGTGAATATCTCACAGGGAACACCATATAAATAATGATGCCATATCTTCAAGGCGTGAACAATCGCTGCCAACTCGAGATCATGAACAGGGTAGTTTTCTCATGAACCTTCAACTGTCTGGACGCGTAGACAATCACCCTACCGTCCTACATCAACACTGCTCCTAGGCCAATCCTCGAAGCATCACAATAGACAGTATAGGACCCAGAACCTGTAGGCAAAACCAACACAGGAGCTGTAGTCAGGGTTGTCTTGAGCTTCTGGAAGCTCTCCTCACACTCCTCATTCCATATAAAAGGTGCACCCTTCTAGGTCAGTCTGGTCATAGGCGCTGAAATAGATGAAAATCCCTCCACAAAACAACGATAATACCCAGCCAATTCGAGGAAATTGCAGATCTCAGTAGCTAAGGACGGTCTGGGCCAACTCTGTACCGCCTCCACCTTTTTCGGACCTACCTTGATCCCATCCGAAGACACCACATGGCCTAGGAATGCCACAGAATCAAGCCCCAAATTCACACTTAGAAAACTTGACTTACAACTTCTTCTCTCTCAATGTCTGAAGCACGGTCCCCAAGTGCTACTCATGGTCCTCCTGGGACTGAGAATATACCAGAATGTAATCAATGAACACAATGATGAAAGTATAAATATAAGGCCGAAATATGATGTGCATCAGATGTATGAAGGCTGCCGGGGCATTGGTCAGCCCAAATGACATAACAAGGAACTCATAGTGGCCATATCTGGTTCTGAAGGCAGTCTTCGGGATATCCGGTTCCCGAATCTTCAACGGATGAGAACCCGAACATAGATCAATCTTGGAGAACACCCTAGCACCCTGTAACTGGTCAAATAAATCATCAATGCGAGGCAATGGGTACCTGTTCTTGACTGTCACCTTATTCAGTTGCTGGTAGTCAATACACATACGCATCGAGCCATCCTTTTTCTTCACAAATAACACCGAAGCACCCCAAGGTGATACACTGGGCCTGATGAACCCCTTCTCAAGAAACTTCTGCAACTGATCCTTCAAATCCTTCAACTCAGGAGGAGCCATGCGATAGGGAGGAATAGAAATGGGCTGAGTGCCCGGCAACAAGTCAATGCCGAAATCAATGACTCTATCGGGCGGCATACCCGGAAGATCAGCTGGAAATACATCAGAATAGTCCCTGACAACTGGAACTGACTCAACTATAGGGGTTTCAGCGCTAACATCTCTCACATAATCCAAATATGCATCACACCCCTTTTCGACCATCCGCTGAGCCTTAAGAAAAGAAATGACTCGGCGGGGAGTATACTCTAAGGAACCTCTCCACTCTAACCTCGGTAATCCTGCCATAGCTAGCCTCACGGTCTTGGCGTGAAAATCAAGAATAGCATAGTAGGGAGACAGCCAATCCATACCTAATATAACATCGAAATCTACCATACTGTGTAGTAAATCAGCCCTGGTCTCAAAACCACTAATAGCAATCAAACATGACCGATATACGCGGTCCACAACAAGAGAATCTCCCACTGGAGTAGAAACCTAAATAGGGGAACTCAAAGAATCCCGAGATATCCCCAGATGTGAAGCAAAATAAGAAGACACATATGAATATGTAGAACCTGGGTCAAATAATACCGATGCATCTCTATGACAAACAGGAACAATACCTGTGATGACCGAATCTGAAGCAATGGCCTCGGATCAGGCCGGAAGAGAATAGTAACTGGCCTGGACTCCCCCTCTAGGGTGACCTCGACCTCCCCGACCTTCACCTCGAGCTGCCTGAGGTGGTGGGGTAGCAGCTAGGGCTGGAGGACCTGGTGGAAGACGTGGAGCCTAATAAGTCTGAGGTGGTGCACCTTGATAAGTCTGAAGTGGTGCACCCCTCCTCGCTCTGGGTCAATCTCTGATCATATGACGAGGGTCACCACGCTCAAATTAACCCCTTAAAGGATGTGGCAGCCGCTGCTGACTCTGATCTAGCCTGCCGGACTGGCCAGTGATAGCACCTCGAGCAGGAGGCGCCTGAGATACTGATGGTGCATAATAAGGCTCATGAGGTCTAGGAGGATCTAGAATACCACTGGTTGCTGGGAGAGCTGAATGAACGGGGCGACTCACAAAACCCCTACCATAGCGTGCTGCTGGTGCACGGGCTCCTGAAAAGTGACCAGTCTCTCGAGACCTCTTGGCCTCTCTCTCCTCCCTGTCCCGGGCAAACATAGTCTCAATCCTACGGGCAATACTCACGGCCTGCTGGTAACTAATATTGGTCTCCAGCTCTCTGGCCATGTTGGTCCGAATACTGGGGTAGAGTCCCTCAATAAAGCGTCGAACCCTCTCTTTAACGGTGACAACCAAAGCTGGTGCATGGCGAGCCAAATCACTGAAACGGACTGCATACTGTGACACAGTAATGGCACCCTGGCGTACCTGCTCAAACTCCGCACGCCAAGTATCCCTGAAGCTCTGAGGGACAAACTCAAGTAATAACATCTCGGAGAACTGAGCCCAAGTAAGTGAAGCTGCCTCGTCCGGGCTACTAAGCTCAAAATAACGCCACCACTGATAAGTTGCTTCCCTCAGATGGAAAGAAGTGAAAGAAACCCCACTCGTCTCCACAATACCCATAGTGCGGAGAATGCGATGACACCCCTCAAGAAAACCCAGGGCGTCATCTGAAGCTAGTCCGCTGAACGTAGGTGGGTGGTACTTCTTGTACCTCTCAAGTCGGAGCTGCTCTGCCTCAGGAATAGCTATCCTAGTATCATGCTGGGCTGGAGCTGCTGGGGGCATAGGAATATACTCTAGAACCTGCCCAATATGAACCCTCTACTCAGGAGTACGGGCTGCGGGAGTCTGTGTCCATCCCCTGGCCTGGGATGTAACTGGAACTATCGGGAGTAGACCCGCCTGAGACAGAGTACCGAAGGCACTCAAGAACTGAGCCAATGTCTCCTGGAGGTCTGGAGTAACAGTAGGGACCTCCTGTGTCCCTCCAACTGTAGCTGCTGGGGGCTCCTCTACCTCTGCTCTAGCCGGTGCTCGGGCTGCACCGCGTGCTCGTCCTCTGCCCCGGCCCCTGCCTCTGGTGGCTCTGACTGGGGGCTCGAGTGCCTGGTCATCAGTACGTCCGGTACAGGTACGAACCATCTGCAAGTAAGAATAGAATAGAGTTTAAGAATTTGATGACAGTAACTAGCACGATAAAGAATTCCAAGGAATTTGATTGTTCTTAACAGTTACATAGCCTCTCGAAGATAGACATGGACGTCTCCGCACCGATCTGCGAGACTCTAATAAACCGGCTTGTGACTCCTATAAACCTAGACACTCTGATACCAACTTGTCACGACCTGTTTTGCCCTCCGAAGGGTATCGTGACGGCACCTAGTCTCTACGACTAGATAAGCCTAAAATTTGCGGAAAATAATAGAATCAATAAAATAAGGACAGAAAAGAACTCAAGAAGATATAACATAACTTCTCAGTATGTACACTTTCACTTCCCAAAACCCGAAATGTCACGATAGTCACAAGCTCTGTACTAAATGTAGCTCTATACAATGAAATAGTGGAAAAATACATAAGTCCTCTATGCCTATACTAGAGTAGAAGGGGACTCTTGGGATTCTGCGGACGCGGCAGAATTACCTCGCGGTCTCCTGGCAGTTGCTAGAACGACTCCTAACCACGATACTGTGTGCTGGTACCTGGATCTGTACATGGGGAAAACATGCACTGGAAAGGTTGTGAGTACTCCACATTCGGTACTTTGTAAGTGCCAAGCCTAACCCCAGTCAAGTAGTGACGAGGTCAGGTTGAGGCTTTACTGAGTTTTTAAAATAAGTAAATATAAATATAAAACAGTGAAAACATAGATGAGCAATGAGAAACATGATAAATGGAAACTGGGAGAAATTATAACAAACAGAGAGCCCTCGGCTCACCACAGCATATATCTTAACAGTAAATGTGCAATGCAGTACAATGGGAAAGCTCCCGGATCTCAGTCCGTAGTCCCAATTTAAATATGCTATGCAGTATAGGGGGAAAGCTCTCAGATATCTGTCTGTAGTCCCAATTTAAATATGCATTTCAGTACGGGGGAAAAGCTCCCGGATCTCGGGCCGTAGTCCTAATTTAAATATGAAATGCAGTACAAGAGGAATGCTCCCGGATCTCGGTCCGTAGTCCCAATTTAAATATGCAAATCAGAATTATGTCGGATACAACTTAATTAAACAGTCCAGGAAAACAACAGGCAAGAATAGAGTAAAGCTACCTAAGCATGGTGCGACTAGTAGCAAATAAGAGGAAATCAAGTAAGGACAGGTAGACATGCTTACTCTTAAGCTAACTACTCAGTTAAGAGAGGAAACAATAATATTTGAATGAAAATGAGTGATTTCATGGAAGTAAAAATAGGATTTTAGCAACAATGACCCGTGTACGCACTCGTCACCTCATGTACACGGCGTCCACGTAACAAAATCAGTATAAAAATGCCTAAGGGGAAGTTACCAACAGAGAATTAGGCAAGCCACTTACCTTGACTGCGCTAATCAACTCAATACCACGCTCTTGCCACGAGTATCCAACTCCGGGTGGCCCAAATCTAGTAAATTCGATTACATAATGTAAATAACACTTTAAGGAATCAAAATAGCTAATTAATTCGAAGCTAATACGCGAAATTAGGAAATTCGCCCAAAAAGTCCCCCGGGCCCACGTCTCGGAATCGGGTAAAAATCACATTATCTGAATCCCCATTCACTCACGAGTCTAACCATATAAGAATCTCGCAAATCGGAGGTCAAACACCCAATCAAAATTCAACAATTTTGTGTATGAAGTTCATCCCATTTTCCCATTGTCTACCCACAAATTTTGAAAGTAAAGGTTGAATTTAAGATTGGAATCATGGAATTTGATCTACAATGGATGGAAATCACTTACCCAAATTACCCAGGTGCAAAAGTCTTCAAAAATCGCCCTTCCCGAGCTCCAAAATCCGAAAATGGTGAAAATAGGCTTAAACCCTCGAAATGATTTTAATATTCTGCCCAGGCCTAAGTTGTGAAGTGCGATCGCGGACTTATGGATGCGATCGCATAGGGTAAACCTCACCTCCTTAAAGTGGGCACTGTGCGATCGCACAGTAGTACCTCCGATCGCGGACAATACTGGGCTGGCCCCTATGCGTCCGCATCTAGGCCCACGCGAACGCACAGAGTAAGGCTCCCCTGCCCGGCCCAATAGCCCTTGTGCGGTCGCGTTCCTCTTATTGCGATCGCACTGAACAAAATCGGGTGGGTCCAAACTTACTCTCCACGATCGCGGCCCAAAACACGCAATCGCACTGAAGGATTTATCTGATGCTCAAGAAAACCAGAAACAACAGAAGAGTAAACCAAAAATATACCCGTTGAACACCCGAAACACACCCGAGACCCCAAACAAAACTGCCAACCAACCCTAATACCTCATTCAAACTTGGTCGAGCCTTAAAAACACGTCTCATAACATCAAAATCATCAAATATGCATAGATTCAAACCTAAGAACTTATGAAATTTTTAAAATTCACATCCGATGCCAAAACACGTCTAAACTCATCGAATGACCTCAAATTTTTCACACAGGTCACAAATGACATTACGGACCTGCTGTCGCTTTCGGAATTCCATTCCGAGTCCAATATCAAAATTTCACCTATCGGCCGAAATCACTGAAATTCTAACTTTTGTCAATTCAAGCCTAAATCCACAACCAACCTCTAAAACACATTTCTAACACGCTCTTAACCCTGAAATAACTCAATGGAGCTAACGGAGTCGACGGAATTCCATTCTGGATCCGTCTTCGCACAGCTCAAGATACGACCAGATTTCTAAAGCTAAATTCCACATTTATGGACTATGTGTCCAAAATCACCCCAAATTTCATCAGTCAACGCTCCGAAAAGTTCCAATAGCATAAATAGACATGGGAGAAACGGTTATTAGGGGATCAGGGCGCTAACTGTCAAAATGACCGACCGAGTCGTTACAATGCTGAAGCAGTAAATATGAAGTCCTAGGAACAGGGTATCTAATGCAATGCTTAACATGATTTGGATGAACACATTGGTCCTAGGACATGGAGTCTAATGCAAGTACACAGAATGTAAATCCTAAAGCATGCTTTATACCTTATAATATCAACAGGATCATACAACTACCCTCCCCATTTTCACTAGCCACCCCAGTATCTGTTTACAAATAATTGTTACATACCAATGGCTGAATGAATTACATAAGTAAAAAGGAAAGAATTTAAACTATAGGGAGCCTGAAGCAGGCCCAAACACATCTGATGACCCCAAGCCTTCAGTAGTCTCAAAATGCCAAAGATTTCATAACCAATTTCATGTCCAGGTGCGTCAGAGTTTCCTAAGGACCTCAAAGATCCGGGCAGTGCTCACTCCCAGACTTTTCATAATAGATATTGAGTAAGTACAGTGTGGAATAGCCAGCCCCAGTGTGCCAGAGTTCCAAGGTTTCTCAAAAGGATCCCAAGGGAGTACACACACTGGAGGGGTAGAACCTAGGGACTTAAGAGTAAAGTGGGAGTGCTTGACATAGTTTTGAAAAGGTTTTTATATGAAAACAGTATTGAAAAAGACTCAATTAAGTAAAGAAGTTTTTTATGAAAAATAAGAGTTGATTAGTAGTAAAATAGTTTAAACAAGAACAATGTAAACATTTGAAGAATCAAACAAAATAGCATATTAACTCAGAGCAAACAGATTCCACATCACTTAACAACATGATTCACACATGGATATCGGGGGTTGGGGACATATACAACACACATAGTGAAACACATAACAAACATAAGCAAAGAAGCTTTTTAGGAGTTTGTGGGATTAAGGAATAGCTAATAATACAAACATAGGTCTTGGATTTCAGAACAGACAGTTGAGAACCTAGTTGTACTAAACAGAGTCAAACATAGAATCATCATTACTTAGGGGTAGTAAATAACTTAGCAAAGCATGTTAACACTAGAATCTGAGCAACCAGATAAGAAAACAAACAAACATGCTGGTATACAAGGAAAAAAATCAAGTTGAAACATGTTAGAGGAAGGTAGTATGCTAATCATAAATTGAACAGGACAAGACTCATACATTCTAAGTGAAACAAAATTGAATAGCCAAATAATAAACAAGAACAGAACTGGGAATCAGTGAACTAAAGCAGTAACAGAGCACATAGGGTTTGGAACTTGAATTGAATCAGAACATACCAGTAAAGGGGAGTAGACACAAAACGTAGAGCAGTGTAATGCAATAACTAGCCTTGGCTTACAACCGTCTAGTTCAATAGAATTAATAAGTAACAAGAACGAGCAGAAAGCTTTAAGTGTAAGAGAGAGTTTCTGAACTAGTGTCCGTTTGTGTAGTGAGAATAAAAGTGAGTATATGTAATAGTTGAAAGATAGGTAAAATAAGGCAGACAATCAATTGTTCAGTAATTGAAGAGCCACAAAATCAATTAAGAGTAAAATCAGTCAAGTCTTCCCTTAATTAAGTGAGTAATTTACCAACGGTAGAGAGTAGGTAACAATTAAGGAAAGAAATCAAATAATCCAGGTACATAGTAGGTAATTAGGGGTAGATACACAAATATTCAATTAAGGAAATCAGTGGTACAAATAAGTAAATAACACAGTTGATCATAAATAAGGAAAGCAATAATTTAATGGTGGTGAAAAATAGGAAAATAACCAGAAATTAGCATATGAGTATCAACACAGGGAATCAAGGATTCAAAGAATCGAAGTAATACTAATTTTAAGGGAAATAATATAAAATTCCATGAATAAACAAATAAACCAAGTATAAACAGAAGGAATGATATCTGAAACCCTAATAGGGCACACTAGGGTAAAATCACAAAAAAAGACTCTAATTAAACGAAGTAGTATTCATGAGAATCAAACACATAGCAGAATCGAATGAACAAACAAGTAAGGACAAACTCAGAATCCAAACATGGCACTAAAGTTAGGGGTTTCAACATAACGAATTAGGGTTAAGGAAAAACTTAACAAATCGATTAAACACATAAGAATCAGAGAATAACACTTAAAAAAAGTCAGAATCGTTTTGAAGAAAAGTTTCAGAAACCATAGTTATAAAGAAAAATGAAGAGACACTTTGAAAATCGGAAGGTTTTCATAAGAGCAAGGACCGGCTTAGAAACCATAGGTTTAACAAGAAAATAGGACGATCTTACTCAAATCGAGCCATGGTGGCCTGAGGCTGGTGAGGAAAGGCCAAGGTGTGACCGAACCGACCACTGGTCCCTTGATGACCTCAACGACAGCAAGAATCCCGGCGTAGGACAGTCGTTAAGGCTGGAGAATGGTGGTAAGCCACCATAGTCGACGGCAATCAAGCAATGGCGAGGGAGATTAGGGTTAGGGCAGAGAGAATTTTGGGAGAGAAGGGGAAGGGTGGCGGCGAGTGTGAGAGGAGAAAATGAGGGGGTTTTGGGGGGTAGTATTAGGTTAAATTAGGAAAGAAATTGTTACACCCCGTACCTTAGCATTAGGATGTGTCGTAATAAATCCACATGAGTTCGAAGGGATTATGTCTATTAGGATGTTATAGAGGGTTTAAGACATTATTATTATGAGACTATGTAAGTTAACAATCTTGATATCGTTAGATATTATGTTCATGTGGAATGTTTAAGAGCTGCTGATTAAAAACTTAAGTGTGTCCTTGATGAAAACAAGTCCAAAAGTAGAGCTCAATTGCCTGAACTTTAAATCAACTAAGACAAGCATGAAATCACTGTTTGAATAAAGTGGAGCAATACGAATGTGGTCATGATTTTTCTTATTTTCTTCTCTTCCTAAAGATGTAATTGACTTGGAAATTATAATAAAAAAATTGCCGTCGACAAGTTAATCAAGTTGTACATTAGTTGTTTTTAAATTTTTTTACGTAAAGATAGAAATTATTTTCTTACAAAAAAAGATGCTTATCTTCTTATCATTTTAAGAATTAAGCGTACACGAATTTTTGCTGTTTATATGAGATTAGGAAAATTATAAATTGAGAAAATATGTGTATTTTTACATGGATGTCTTAATAAAAATAATAGTGTATGTATTTATGTGGTATCATATGATCATGATAGTAGGATATATAAAGTGTATTAAAAATAAGTAGAATTTTAAGTAATTTAAAATAATTCTTAATTATACGAGTAATTGATTAATTACCGGGCAACATGACACCATCTAATTACCTAATAAGTGGATAAAAACTAAACTAAAAAAACATGGCAGCAACTTAAACATACTGACTCTTAAATTTAGACAACCAAATTAGATGACACATGGACTAGATTTCTTAGTCATCCATAGCTTGGTTTTAGAGAATTTGAGAGTAGCTATAACATCTTGAAGTTATGCGGTGGTTTCTTTAACATAAAATGTGTGAGCACCATAGATAGAGTCCTTGCTGGCTTTTAAAATTAAATGGCTGCTTAGAGGATACTCTTGGTTACAAGTACATATCATTTTCTACTACAATACCAAATAAATATGATGGAGCACTAGGAACTAAATGTTATATATATGCCTCAACATGGAATTATCCATTTCCACTCCAACTAAATATCTACAAAGTAGCACCTACTGGATTCATGTGGATGAATTTAATTAAGGAGTTAAGGATTAAATGTGCCCCTCCACCCTATATGTACAAATAGAATAACCCATTTATACATAATGGTAAAGAAACTTCTATGATCATCGATCATAAAAATAGAAATGAAGCGTTAATCCTTACCAAATTTGGTCATAGCATATCACGAGAGTTGTTGACTAAGGAAACTGATGATGATGTTTTGAAATTGAATAACGATAAAAATGGATCAAAGAATCAAGAAGTAACGGGAAAATACTAAATTACAAAGGCCTAAGAGTTAATGGTCAATGAGATTGATGTTGTAGTGATATGTGGAGACAAAAGATTGAATCGGATAAACAATGGGCACAAGTGGTGATATTGTACGAATTGTTTTCCCCTACTCCAGGTGTGTTAAGGCTAAGCTCTTCCTTAATTTTGCATGATCTCGTAATTTCACAAGTTTGATAGCATAAAGAAAAAATCATGTCCCGGAATTTACGTATATTTTGCTAGTCTCGCAAGTTACAATATTCTCTTTATCAGAACTTCATATTCATTTGAGTATTTCATTCTTCCAGTCAAGAGAGCAGAGGGTTTATATAAACAGTATTAAAGTATTTTCATTACCATCGAGCTATAATTGATGGGTAGACCCCTATTGGGCAACCTCAGATTAGATGGTAAGATATATACCGAGCCTAATATGACCGAACGCCTATGAGCGAGCTCAGTTGGTCTAGATACAGAGCCTAGTATGATTGAGTGCCTATGAGCGAGCCTAATACGACAAAGCAGTTATATATATATATATATATATATATATATATATATATATATATATATATATATATATATATATATATATATATATATATATATATATATATATATATATATATCGAGCCTTATAGGACCANCTCTCTCAATATAGTAAATAAAATAGTTGTCTGGTCCTATAAGGCTCGATATATATATATATATATATATCGAGCCTTATAGGACCAGACAACTATTTTATTTACTATATTGAGAGAGTTGAGTCAGTATCAGCAGGTAAGCATATCTTCAGATTATCTTTGACTTCCAGTTACTTTCAGTTATTATATTATCAGTTCAGTTCAGCTTTCAGTATACTGCCTTACATACTCAGTGCATTATTCGTACTGGCGTCCTTTTGTTGGGGACGCTGCATTCATGTCTGCAGGTATAGATAATCAGTTTGACGAGCCCTCATAGTAGACGAGATTGGCATTCAGTAAGGGATCAGTAAGACTCCACCTCATCCGGAGTGCAACCGAGTCTATGAGTCATCGTGTCAGAGTTTTGCTAAAAGACTTATGGGTGGGCCGATACCCTTTCCCATTGATGTCAAATAATCTTAGAGGCTTTGTAGACAGAGGTTCAATTTGTATAGTATGTCAGAGGCCTTGACGGCCCATATGTATTCATGTTTTAAGAACGATAGTTTATTGATACAGTGTTTGCCCACTTATAGTTATGCCCTACGTGTTGTGGCCATGTTGGCGGATGATAATTTCATAAGGAATGAGTTTAGCTAATTCGACCTATGTATGTTCTTGTCTTGGTCGAACGATTATGAGTTACAGAGTGGTTCGCTCGGGCCAGCACGGCACCGAGTGCCAGCCACGCCTCCCAAGGTTTGGGGCGTGACAAAGTGGTATCAGAGCGGGTCGTGTCCCAGGGAGTCTACAAAGCCGTGCCTAGTCGATACTCAATTATGGGTATGTTGCGCGCCACATTTATAATTGAGAGGCTATAGGGCATTTAGGAAATGTTATCCTTCTTTTGTTTCCAGATCGTGCCATAGAGCTAAATCATAAGAAATCAGTATGAAGCTTCCATCAATTTTTTTTATGTACCAGAGGTGCAAGTATCACAGTAGAGCTTTAAGGTGTTGATGTAATTTCTACCTATATGGAAGGGAGGTTATGAAAGAGACAGAAGATACGACGCGAGATTGAAAAATAAGTTAGGTAAAGTAAAGGAGAGGAAGATACGATATACTCAAGTACAAAAGGTTATGAATAATCGAGACTTCAGATGTCACGACCCAAAATCCGACACAGGTCGTGATGGCGCCCAACACCGGAGTCGGGCAAGCCAACAGTTGTTTACTAGTGAGATTATCCTTATTAACATACCAACCCCACATATTCCCAAAGTTTAAGTTTAGATTATTTAAATAAAAGCGGAAATATTAACCAACTTAAGTAATTACAACCAAAATGATCATGATCCAATATATACACAGTCCCAAAATAAAGAGTCTACTATGTGCGTGCCAGGAACTAGTGTCACAAGTCGACAGGCGAACTAGTGGAATATAAAAAAGGTGATACAATTTGTAATGCTGTCTGAAAGAAAGAGACAGAAATAAACAAAAGATAACTCCATAGCACTGCTGAGAATCAACAAAGGAGGCAGCTCACCGTGGAGTCAGGTCCAGAATATATGTCAAGCTCCGGTCGGATAACCAGAAACACCAGCCTCAGAACCTATACAATTAAGTACAGAAGTGCAACATGAGTACATAAATATATATGTACCCAGTGAGTATCCCGCCTAACCTCGAAGAGGTAGTGACGAGAGGTCGACATGACACTCACTAAGGTCCAAAGTATAATTTAGCAGAATGTAATGGAAACAGTAGGCATGTAAAAACAGTGAAGTAACAAGTATATATGTAAGATCAATATCCATGAAATTTAGTAACAAATAAATCATACACATGTAGGGTAAGGACAACCGGCCGGAGTCATAAGATATTCATGCCCGTGCACTGCCGAGGATCGAACGGCCCGTACCAAAAGTGCATATCTCAATCTCTCCATGCACTTTCGAGGATCGAACGACCCATACCAAAAGTGCATTTCTCAACCTCTCTATGCACTGCAGAGGATCGAACGGCCCGTATCACAAGTACATCTCTCAACCTCTCTATGCACTGCTGAGGATCGAACGGCCCGTACCACAAGTGCATCTCTCAACCTCTCTATGCACTGCCGAGGATCGAACGGCCCGTACCACAAGTGCATATCTCAATCTGTCGTGACGTACGGACCGTTCCCATAAGAGTGGGGGAAATCACACTCCGCTCAAGGGATGTAAATAGCGAAGCGGTCACATGCACATACATTATTCCTTTTTAAAAGAGAATAATTTTCCGTGAACAATTTCTTACAAGTTTTTCTCAAATTTCATAACTTCGGGGACATAAGAAACATGTAACGTGAATTCATTGCGCATGTAGTTCATATCACGTAAAATACAAATCATGATGTGGGCCTAACTACCTGGACATAATAGTAATAGTCGCTAAGTACAGACTCTCGTCACTTTGTACGTACGTAGCCCCCACAATGTATCACATATAGCATTTAAATCACTTAGGGGGACAATTCCCCCTTACAAGATTAGAAAAGAGATTCACCTCGTGTCGAATATACCCCTCGGACCAAGGATGCACCCGAATTCCGAACTCTACACCCGAGGACTCGCAACTAGCCAAATATGGTACAATGATATCAATGCATGCTCAAAGTAGGGTAATTATCCTATTTATTCAATAATTCAACATTCTTGAAGAATTCCCAAAATCCAACTTGGGCCCGCACGTTCAATTTCCGAAAATTCTCGAAGGAATCGCTCACCCGAAACCTAAGGATCGTTAATATATGATTTCTACTTGAATTTATAGCAAATAATGGTAATTCACCAATTTCTCAAGAACCCTAAATTACTACCCAATTCTTGATTTTTCAATGATTTAGTAGAGATTTTAACTATTAATTCATGTTTGAAACTAGTGTTAGAGTTTAACTAATCTCGCGCCTGCGAGCTGGGGCTCGCACCTGCGGAACTGGACGGGAAGGCCTGGGTTTGCACCTGCGAAGGGATGGCCGCACCAGCGGTTCCGCTCCTGCGGACTTTTGTCTGCACCAACGAGAAACGGGGACCTCACCTGGGGTCGCACCTGCGATGCTTGGGACCACAGGAGCAGTCCCACACCTGCGACTGGGCAAGGTCACACCAGAACAGGTGCACCAGCAGCTATTTTAGCTGGTTTTTAGCCCCGTTGGGTACCCGGGAGGCCCCTGGGTTCACTCGAGCCCTCGTCCAAATATACCAACAAGTCCAAAATCATAATACGAACTCGCTCGAGCCTTCGGAACACCCAAAACAACGCTAAAAGTCAAAATCACACCTCAAAACCCCATGAACCAAACTTAGGAACTTTAAATTTTCTAGACTTCGCTAACAACGCGCTGAACCGACCTATACTACTCGGAATGACACCAAATTTTGCAGGCAAGTCATAAATGACATAATAGAACTATTCCCAGTCTCAGAATTCTGTTAAGACCTCGATAACACAAAAATACGTCCAAAACCACAATAGGAACTTCTTATTTCAATATTGGGCGCCGAAACGCTCCCGGGTCATCAGAAACCTATTCCGAGCATAAGCCAAGTATAAATTCATCACACGAAGCTACCGAAACCAACGAAACTTGATTCCGAGGTTGTTTATCCAAAATATTGACCGAAGTAAAACTTGGCCTTAAAGGCCAACCCTAAGGAATCAATTGTTCCTATAGCACTCTAGACACCTCCGAATCCTAGACCACCATTCCCCGCAAGTCATAAATCATAAAAAGTCGCTATGGGAAGTTTCATTTAGGGGAACGGGGTCCGATAACACAAAACGACCGGTCGGATAGTTACATTCACCACCTCTTAAACAAATGTTCGTCCTCGAACGGGTCTAAAATCATACTTGAAATGCTGAATATGTGTGGATATCTGCTCTGCATGTCCTCCTCGGACTCCCAGGTCGCCTCCTCAACTGGATGGCTCTTCCACTAGACCTTTACGGCATAAACTCTCTTGGACCTCAACTGGCGGTCCTGTCTATCAATAATAGCTACTCGCTCATCCTCGTAACCCAACCTCTCATCCAACTGAATAGTGATGAAATCAACCACATGAGAGAAGTCGGTGTGGTACCTCCGGAGCATGGATACATGAAAAACTGGATGAACTCCTGCTAAACTGGGAGGCAAGGCCAGCTCATAAGCAACCTCCCCAACTCGTCTCAACACCTCGAATGGACCTATAAACCTCGGGCTCAGCTTGCCCTTCTTCCCAAACCTCATAATACCCTTCATAGGCGAGACTTTCAATATGACCCTTTCTCCCTCCACAAAAGATACATCACGCGCCCTCTGATCCACGTAACTCTTCTGTCTGGAATGTGCTGTATGGAGTCTCTCCTGAATCAACTTCACCTTCTCCAAGGCATCCCTCACTAGGTCGGTGCCATATAACTTAGCCTCGCCAGGCTCAAACCACCCGATAGGAGAACGACATCGCCGACCATACAAATCCTCAAATGGTGACATCTCAATGCTGGACTGATAACTATTATTGTAAGCAAACTCGGCCAAAGGCAAGAACTGGTCCCACTGACCTCCGAAGTCAATCACACATGCCCTGAGCATGTCCTCCAATATCTGAACTGTACGCTCCGACTGACCATCAGTCTGAGGGTGAAATGATGTGCTGAGGTCTATCTGGGTGCCTATCTCACTATGCAATGCTCTCTAGAAGTGCGGGGTGAACTGAGGATCTCGATCTAATACAATGGACACCGGCACACCATGCAACCGGACTATCTCCCGAATGTAGATCTGGGCCAACCTCTCAGAAGTATATGTAGTAGCTACTGGAATGAAATGCGCCGATTTGGTCAATCTATCCACAATGACCCAAACCGCGTCCACCTTTCGCAAAGTCCGAGGCAACCCAACCACAAAGTCCATAGCGATGCGCTCCCATTTCCACTCAGGAATGGGCATCTGCTGAAGTAGGCCTCCTGGCCTCTGGTGTTCATACTTCACCTGATGGCAATTAAGACACCTAGTCACATACTCCACAATGTCCTTCTTCATCCGCCTCCACCAGAAATGCTGCTTCAAGTCATGATACATCTTTGTAGCACCAGGATGAATAGAATACCGAGAGTTGTGTGCCTCCTCTAGAATTCTCTCCCGCAGGCCATCAACATTAGAAACACACAAGCGGCCCTGAAGTCTCAGAACACCATCCTCGCCAATAGTAGACTCCTTGGCCCTACCATGAACCACTGTCTCCTGAAGATCTGCTAAGCAGGGATCATAGAACTGTCGGGCCTTAATATCCCCCACTAACGAAGACGGAGCAATCACATGTGCTAAAACTCGACGAGGCTCTGAAAGGTCTAACCTCACTAGGCGATTGGGCAAGGACTAAATGTCCAAGGCTAGAGATCTCTCCTCTGCTGCAATATAAGCCAAGCTACCCATACTCTCCGCCTTCCTGCTCAAAGCATCTGCTACCACATTTGCCTTTCCCGGGTGATAAAAAATGGTGATATCATTAACTTTCAACAAGTCAAGCCATCTGCGCTGCCTCAAATTAAGATCCTTCTGTTTGAACAAGTGCTACAAGCTACAGTGGTCTGTATAAACCACACAGGACGCTCCATACAAGTAGTGCCTCCAAATCTTAAGAGCGTGAACAATCGCCACCAACTCCAAATCGTGCACCTGATAATTCTTCTCATGAGCCTTCAGCTGGCGTGAAGCATAAGCAATAACTCTCCCTTCCCGCATCAATACACACCCCAAGCCAACGCGTGAAGCGTCGCAATATACTATGTACATCCCAGAACCGAAAGGCAATACTAAAACTAGTGCTGAGGTCAATGCTGTCTTGAGCTTCTGAAAGCTTGCCTCACACTCGTCAGACCATCAAAACAGGGCATTCTTCTGAGTCAATCTAGTCAATGGAGCTGCAATAGAAGAGAAACCCTCCACAAATCGGCGATAATAGCCTACTAGGCCCAAAAAGCTCTTGATCTCTGTAGCTGAAGTGGGACGCGACCAACTCTGAACTGCCTCGATCTTCTAAGGATCAACCTTGATACCCTCTCCGGATACCACATGCCCCAAAAATTCCACGGAATCCAACCAAAACTCACACTTGGAGAACTTAGCATATAGCTTCTGTTCTCGCAAAGTCTGGAGCACAACTCTCAAATTCTGCTCGTGCTCCCCCAGGCTACGTGAGTAAATCAAAATGTCATCAATGAAGACAATGACAAAGGAATCAATATACGGCCTGAACACCCTATTCATCAGGTCCATGAATGTTGCTGGGGAATTAGTCAAGCCAAAGGACATCACCATGAACTCATAATGGCCATATCTCGTACGAAAAGCAGTCTTCGGAACATCTAAAGCCCGAATCCTGAACTAATGATACCCCGATCGCAAATCAATCTTAGAAAACACACGAGCACCCTGCAACTGGTAAAACAAATCATTGATGCGCGACAAGGGATACTTGTTCTTAATGGTAACCTTGTTCAACTGGCGGTAATAAATATACATCCGCATAGACCTATCCTTCTTCTTCACAAATAAAACTGGAGCACCCCACATCGATACACTCGGTCTGATGAACCCCTTAGCTAACAACTCCTCAAGTTGCTCCTTCAACTCCTTTAACTCTTTCGGATCCATACGGTACGGAGGAATAGATATAGGCTGGGTGTGCTAAATCAATGCAGAAATCAACATCACGGTCCGGAGGCATGCCCAGAAGATCCGAAGAAAATACATCCGCAAACTCTCGAACCACTGGAACTGAATCAATCGTCGAAGACTCGACGGTGGTGTCTCGCACATACGCAAGATAGGCCAGACAACCCTTCTCGACCATATGTCGAGCCTTCATGAATGAAATAACCCGACTGGCTGCACTAACTGAAGAACCCCTCCACTCCAGCCTAGGCGACTCAGGCATGGCTAAAGTGACTATCTTGGCATGGAAATCAACCACAACATGATAAGGAGATAGCCAATCCATGCCTAGAATAACCTCAAAATCAACCATGTCGAGCAATAAAAGGTCAGCTCTGGTCTCGAACCCACAGAAGGTGATCACACAAGACCGATACACCCGATCTACTACCATAGAATCGCCCACAGGAGTGTACACATATATAGGAGATCCCAAGGACTCACAAGAAACATCCAGAAAAGGAGCAAATAGGGCTGAAACATATGAATAAGTGGATCCTGGATCAAACAATACTGAAGCCTCTCTACCACATACTGAGATAATACCTTTGATCACGGTGTCTGAGGCCGTTGCATCTGATCTGGCCGGAATAACATAGAATCTGGCTGGAGTACCGGAAGACTGGGCTCCACCAGAGTGAACAGGAGCTACCTGACCTCCCCCTGATTGGCCTCCACCTCTAGGACGACCCCTGCCGACCTGTCCTCCACCTCTAGGTGGCTGGACTGCTTGTGCCGGACCCATCGGCTGATAGCCCTGCTGTACGGTCTTTCCCCGATACCTGGGACACTGCCTCCTCATATGACCTGGCTCTCCACACTCATAACAACTCCCAGGTGGCATAGTCTACTGCCCCAAAGAAGATCCCTGAAGGGCCGGAGGGAGATGAGATCCCTCAGGCATAGTACTAAAATAAGGATCGGAGGATCTCGGATGACTGGGATAACCACTGTGTGAACTTTGAATGGTTGGAGGACGGTAAGAACGCTCTGGAATGGCGATGAAATGAGGCCTCACTGGAACACCTCAGGGAGGTGGTGGAGGTGCTGAATATAAAGGCATGCTGGGCTGACCACTGCTATACTAACCCCTACCCCTAGCCGGGGCGCCTCTAAAATCTCATAAGAACCTAGCCCTCTTGTCCTGCTGACCCTGCTCCCTGCTCTTCGACCGATAACCCTCGATCCTGCGAGCAATCTCCACTACGAGCTGATAAGGGGTATCTATCTCCACCTCTCAAGCCATGGTGGATCTAATACCTGGATGAAACCCTGTTACAAAACTCCGCACTCTCTCAGCATCGATGGGCAATATCATGAGAGCATGGCGTGATATCTCTGAAAATCTGGCCTCATAATCTGTCACGGACATCTACCCATGGTCTAACCGCTCAAATTGACCCCGCAGCTTTTCCCTCTCAGAGGGTGGAATATATATGTCCAAGAAAATCTGTGTGAACTGCTCCCAAGTGACTGTAGGAGAATCTGATGGCCTGCTAAGAATATAAGACTGCCACCACCTGCGAGCTCTGCCCTCTAACTAGAATGTGGTTAAATCCACTCCATGGGACGCTAGGATCCCCATGTTGTGCAGTCTATCCCTGCACCTATCAATGAAGTCCTGGGCATCCTCACCTCGCTCACCCTCGAAGACTGGAGGGCGCAATCAAGTCCTTCTGTCTAACATCTTCTGCTGATTTCCATCCGCAGCTGGTCTGGGCTCCGGTGCTGCTACTACAGGCTGGGACCCACCCACGGGAAGTGTACCCGGGGTGTCATGTAATGCTGCTGTAGGTCCTGAGGCCTGGGCAGTAGGGGTCTTGGCTCCCCCTTCTGCCTGAGAAGTGGCAAGATCTGTTGGAACTAAACCAGTCTGGGACATAGTGTCCATTAATCTCATCATACGGCCCATGACTGCCTGGAAGCCTGGCGCCTTCATAAAGTCTATTGGTGCAGGATCTACTGGAGGTATCTCATCCTGCTCCTCTACAATAGGGTCCTCTGGTGGCGGGACCGGAATAGCTCTGGGACGCTCTCGCCCCCTACCACGGGCCGGTGCTCTCCTCCGGCCTCTACCAGCAGGGGTAGCGGCCCTTCCCGGGTCTGGAACATCAGATGCGCGCGTCCTCACCATCTATGAGAGAATATAAGAATGAATTTAATAAATCATCGACTGCACGATAGAATAAGAACAAAGAGAGGTTTACTAACACCCTATAGCCTCCTGAAGATAAGTATAGACGTCTCTGCACCGATCTACTAGACTCTACTGGGTTTGCCCGTGAGACTTACGTGGACCTAGTGCTCTTATACCATATTGTCACGACCCAAAATCTGACACAGGTCGTGATGGCGACCAACACCGGAGTCAGGCAAGACAACAATTGTTTACTAGTGAGATTATCCTTATTAACATACCAACCCCACATATTCCCAAAGTTTAAGTTTAGATTATTTAAATAAAAGCGGAAATATTAACCAACTTAAGTAATTACAACCAAAATGATCATGATCCAATATATACACAGTCCCAAAATAAAGAGTCTACTATGTGCGTGCCAGGAACTAGTGTCACAAGTCGACAGGCGAACTAGTAGAATATACAAAAGGTGATACAAATTTTACTGCTGTCTGAAAGAAGGAGACAGAAATAAACAAAATATAACTCCATAGCACTGCTGAGAATCGCCAAGGGAGGCAGCTCACCGTGGAGTCAGGTCTAGAATATATGTCAAGCTCCGGTCGGATAACTAGAAACACCAGCGTCAGAACCTGTAAAATTATGTACAGAAGTGCAGCATGAGTACATAAATATATATGTACCCAGTGAGTATCCCGCCTAACCTCGAAGAGGTAGTAACAAGAGGTCGACATGACACTCACTAAGGTGCAACATTATAATTTAATAGAATGTAATGGAAACAGTAGGCATGTAAAGACAGTGAAGAAACAAGTATATATGTATGATGCTGAAACCCAGGAAGAATACTGGGATAAGTAAAACAATTACCACTTCACTTTTTCCCCAAATATCTATCAGATCAATATCCATGAAATTTAGTAACAAATAAATCATATTCATGCAGGGTAAGGACAACCGGCCGGAGTCATAAGATAGTCATGCCCGTGCACTGCCGAGGATCGAACGACCCGTACCAAAAGTGCACCTCTCCACAAAGTACTCACATCTATGCACTGCCGAGGATTGAACGACCCGTATCAAAAGTGCATCTCTCAACCTCTCCATGCACTGTAGAGGATCGAACGGCCCGTACTAAAAGTGCATCTCTCAACCTCTCTATGCCCTGCCGAGGATCGAACGGCCCGTACCACAAGTGCATCTCTCAACCTCTCTATGCACTGTCGAGGATTGAACGACCCGTACCACAAGTGCATCTCTCAACCTTTCTATGCACTGCCGATGATCGAATGGCCCGTACCACAAGTAAAAATCTCAATCTGCCGTGGCGTACGACACGTTCCTATAAAAGTGGGGGAAATCACACTCCGCTCGCGGGATGTAAATTGCGAAGCGGTCACATGCACATACATTATTCCTTTTTTAAAAGAGAATACTTTTCTGTGAACAATTTTTTACAAGTTTTTCTCAAATTTCATAACTTCAGGAACATAAGAAACATGTAACGTGAATTCATTGCGCATGTAGTTCATATCAAGTAAAATACAAAGCATGATGTGGGCCTAACTACCCGGACATAATAGTAATAGTTTCTACGTACAGACTCTTGTCACTTTATACGTACGTAGCCCCCACAAGTTATCACATATAGCATTTAAATCACTTAGGGGGACAATTCCCCCTTACAAGGTTAGAAAGGAGACTCACCTCGTGTCGAATCTACCCCTCAGACCAAGGATGCGCCCGAATTCCGAACTCTACACCCGAGGACTCACAACTAGCCAAATATGGTACAATGATATCAATGCATGCTCAAAGTAGGGTAATTATCCTATTTATTCAATAATTCAACATTCTTGAAGAATTCTCAAAATCGAACCCCGGGCCCGCACGTTCAATTTCTGAAAATTCTCGAAGGAATCGCTCACCCGAAGCCTAAGGATCGTTAATATATGATTTCTACTAGAATTTATAGGAAATAATGGTAATTCACCAATTTCTCAAGAACCCTAAATTACTACCAAATTCTTGATTTTTCAATGATTTAGTAGAGAGTTTAACTAGTAATTCATGTTTGAAACTAGTGTTGGAGTGGAATTTACTTACCTCTTTAGTAGTTAGGTCGTGGAACCTCTTTCCCCTTGCTCCCAAGTCTCTAATGGTGGTGGAAAATTAAAGAAAGGGGTGAAATCCCGTGCTTTAAAGGAAACACACTGCCTGGCCTACAGGGGTTCCGCACCTGCGGCTCGAGGACCGCACCTGCGGTCTCGTGCCTGCGAGTTGGGGCTCGCACCTGCGGAACTAGACGCGAAGGGCTGGGTTCGCACCTGCGGAGGGATGGCCGCACCAGCGGTTCCGCTTCGGCGGACTTTTGTCTGCACCTGTGATAAACGGGGACCTCACCTGCGTACCTGCGATGCTTGGGACCGCAGGAGTGGTCCCACACTTGCGACTGGGCAACCGCACCTGCGGTCACACCAGAACAAGTGCACCAGCAGCTGTTTTAGCCCCATTGGGTGCCCGGGAGGCCCCTAGGCCCACCCGAGCCCTCGTCCAAATATACCAACAAGTCCCAAATTATAATACGGATTCGCTCGAGCCTTCGGAGCACCCAACACAATGCTAAAACTCAAAATCACACCTCAAAACCCCATGAACCAAACATAGGAATTTTAAGTTTTCTAGATTTTGCTAACAACGCGCCGAACCGACCTATGCTACTCGGAATGAAACCAAATTTTGTAGGCAAGTCATAAATGACATAACGGAACTATTCCTGGTCTCGGAATTCCGTTCAAACCTCGATAACACAAAAACACGTCCAAAACCACATAGGAGCTTAAGGAACTTCTTATTTCAATATTGGGCGCCGAAACACTCCTGGGTCATTAGAAACCCATTTCGAGCATACGCCCAAGTCCAAAATCATCACACGAAGCTACCGGAACAGACAAAACTCGATTCTGAGGTCGTTTACCCAAAATATTGACCAAAGTCAAACTTGGCCTTAAAGGCCAACACTAAGGAACCAATTGTTCCTATAGCACTCTAGACACCTCCGAATCCCGGACCACCAGTCCCTGCAATTTAAAATCATAAAAAGCCGCTATGAGAAGTTTCATTTAGGGGAACGGGGTCGATAACGCAAAACGACCGGTCAGGTCGTTATATCAGATATAGCTTGGGTTTTAATTAAAAATACAGAGGAGACCCTAGCGAATGTTTTGAAAATCTCAAAGAATTAACATTCGAGAACGAATGTTTCTAAAGGAGGGAAGGATGTTACATCCCGTACATTAGCATTAGGATGTATCGTAATAAATCCACATGAGTTCGAAGGGATTATATCTATTAGGATGTTATAGAGAGTTTAAGACATTATTATTATGAGACTCTGTAAGTTAACAATCTTGATACCGCTAGATATTATGTTGATGTGGAATAGTTTAAGAGCTGCTGATTAAAAACTTAAGTGCGTCCTTGATGAAAACAAGTCCGTAGAGCTCAATTTGCCTGAACTTTAAATCAACTAAGACAAGCATGAAAGCACTGTTTGAATAAAGTGGGGCAATAACGAATGTGGCCAGGATGTGGTCTTATTTTCTTTTCTTCCTAAAGATGTAATTGGCTTGGAAATTATAATAAAAATATTGCCGTCGACAAGTTAATCAAGTTGTACATTAGTTATTTTTAATTTTTTTTATGTAAAGATAGAAATGATTAGGAAAATTGTAAATTGAGAAAATATGTGTATTTTTATATGGATGTCTTAATAAAAATAATAGTGTATGTATTTGTATGGTACCATATGACCATGATAGTAGAATAGATAACGTGTATTAAAATTAATTAGAATTTTAAGTAATTTAAAATAATTCTTAATTATACGGATAATTAATTAATTACCAGGCAACATGACACCATCTAATTACTTAATAAGTGGATAAAAACTAAACTCAAAAAACATGACAGCAACTTAAACATATTTGATGACTCTTAAATTTAGACAACCAAATTAGATGACACATGGACTAGATTTCTTAATCATCCATAGCTTGGTTTTAGAGAATCTGAGAGTAGCTATAACATCTTGAAGTTATGCGGTGGTTTCTTTAACATAAAATGTGTGAGCACCGTAGATAGAGTCCTTGCTGGCTTTTAAAATTAAATGGCTGCTCAGAGGATACTCTTGGTCACAAGTACATATCATTTTCTACTACAATACCAAATAAATATGATGGAGCACTTGGAACTAAATGTTCTATATATGCCTCAACATGGAATTATCCATTTCCACTCCCAACTAAATATCTACAAAGTAGCACCTACTGGATTCATGTGGATGAATTTAATTAAGGAGTCAAGGAAACAAATAATATGAAATTGACGAAGTGAAGCAGAGGATGAAAACAAATTTGGTCATAGCATATCACGAGAGTTGTTGACTAAGGAAACTGATGATGATGTTTGGAAATTGAATAACAATAAAAATGGATCAAAGAATCCATTTTTATGAGTTAATGGTCAATGAGATTGATGTTGTAGTGATATGTGGAGACAAGAGATTGAATCGGATAAACAATGGCACAAAGTGCTGATATTGTACGAATTGTTTTCCTCTACTCTAGGTATATTAAGGTTAAGCTCTTCCTTCATTTTGCATGATCTCGTAATTTCACAAGTTTGATAACGAGGCATAAAGAAAAATTCATATCCGGAATTTACGTATATTTTACTAGTCTCGCAAGTTACAGTATTCTCTTTATCGGGACTTCATATAAATTTGAGTATTTCATTCTTCCAGTCAAGAGAGCAGAGGGTTTATACATACAGTATTAAAGTATTTTTATTACCATCGAGCTATAATCGATGGACAGGCCCCTATTGGGAAACCTCTGATTAGATGGTAAGATATATACCAAGCCTACTGTGGTCGAAAGCCTATGAGCGAGCCCAGTTGGTCGAGATACAGAGCCTAGTATGGCCGAGCGTCTATAAGCGAGCCTAATACGGCAAATCAGTTATATATATATATATATATATATATGTATATATGTATATGTATATATATATACATATATATACATATATATATATATATACATATATATACATATATATATATATATATACATATATATACATATACATATATACATACATATATATATATACATATATATATACATATATATATACATACATATATCGAGCCTTATATATACAGTATTAAAGTATTTTTATTACCATCGAACTATAATCGATGGACAGGCCCCTATTGGGAAACCTCTGATTAGATGGTAAGATATATACCAAGCCTACTGTGGTACATACATATATATATATATATACATACATATATATATATATATATATACATA
>ML335187.1:0-47500 GCA_005239505.1 Nicotiana paniculata | reverse complement strand
CTCAGTTTCGCGGCTAGGGGTCAGAGCAGGAGTTTCTAGGAGACCGAAAGGTAATTCTGCCCCGTCCGCAGAGTCCTTCGAGTCACCTTCCACTCCAGACTTACATAGATTTTCATATAAATTCCCTTACGTTGTATAGACCTATTTTGAGACAGAGCTTGTGGCTAAAGTGATATTCTGGGTTTTGGGAAAGTTGTATTTTGTATGCGCCAAGTGGCGATGTTCCATTGTAGACTCACTTATTTCTTCTTTATTTTTATTATTTTATTTAATATGTGTTTCCGCAATTAGGCTTACATAGTCGTGGAGACTAGGTACCGTCACGATGCCTTTGGAGGGGAAATCGGGTCGTGACAAGTTGGTGTCAAAGTGTCTAGGTTCATAGGAGTCACAAGTCACAAGCCGATTTATTAGAGTCTCGTGGATCGGTGCGGAGACGTCCATATCTATCTTCGGGAGGCTATGCAACTGTTAAGAACAATCACATTTCTTTGATTTCCTTTTTGTGCGAGTTATTGACATCAAAAATTCTAAGATTCTATTATATTCTTTCACACAGATGGTGAGGACTCGTACTGGGAGGACCGACGACCAGGCACCCAAACCCCCTGTCAGAGTCGCCAGAGGCCGGGACCGGGGTAGAGGACGACCGCGCGGTGCAGACCGAGCACCGGTGAGAGCAGCGACAGAGGAGCCTATGGCAGCCCCAGCTGGGGAGCCATCATAGGAGGTCCCTAGTGCTGCTCCAGCCTTGCAGGAGACTTTCGCTCAGTTCATGAGCATGTTCAGTACTCTAGCCCAGGATGGACTATTTTCGATAGCTCCCGCTACATCTCAGGCCGGGGGAGGGGCACAGACTCCCGCAACCCGCACTCCTGATCAGAGGGGCCAGGTTGATCAGGCCCTAGAGTATACTCCTATGCCCCCAGCGGCTCCAGTTCAGCATGATGCTAGGGCAGCGGCTTCTGAGGCCGAGCAGCTCAGACTCGAGAGGTACAAAAAGTACCACCCACCTACTTTCAGCGGACTAGCTTCAGATGACGCTCTGGGATTTCTTGAGGAGTGCCATCGTATTCTCTGCACTCTGGGCATTGTGGAGACCAGTGGGGTTTCTTTCACCGCTTTCCAGCTGAGGGGAGCGGCATATCAGTGGTGGCGGGCCTATGAGCTGAGTAGTCCGGACGAGGCAGCCTCGCTCACTTGGACTTAATTTTCAGAGATATTTTTGCGAGAGTATGTCCCTCAGATCCTCAGGGATGCTTGGCACGTGGAGTTTGAGCAGTTTTGCCAGGGTACTATGACTGTGTCGGATTATGCAGTCCGTTTCAGCGAATTAGCTCGGCATGCACTAGCCTTGGTTGCAACAGTTAGAGAGCGGGTTCGCTGCTTCATTGAGGGACTCCATCCTAGTATTCGGACCAGTATGGCCAGAGAGTTGCAGATGGATATCACTTACCAGCAGGCAGTGAGTATTTCCAGGAGAGTAGAGGGCATGTTCGCCCGGGACAGAGAGGAGAGGGAGGCCAAGAGGTCTCGAGATACTGGCTATTTTTCAGGAGCTCGTGCACCAATAGTACGTCACGGTAGGGGCTTTGTGGGTCGCCCTATTCATTTAGACCTTCTAGTAGCAGCCAGTGGTATTCCAGCTCCTCCTAGACCTCAGGAGTTCTATTATGCACCGTCAGTATTCAGTATGCCTCCAGTTCGAGGTGCTATCTCCGGCCAGCCCAGCAAGCTAGCTCCTATTCAGTCTCAGCCGCAGCGTCCTCCGAGGGGTTGTTTTGAGTGTGGTGACACTCGTCACTTGATTAGAGATTGCCCCAGGGCCAGGATGGGTGCACCTCCACACTCTTATCAGCCTCCACGTGCTCCGCCGGGTCCTCCGGCTATTCTTCCAGCCCCAGCTACCACTCCACCTCCTCAGCCAGCTCGAGGTGGGGGTCGGGGAGGTAGAGGTCGCCCTAGAGGGGGAGGCCAGGCCATATACTATGCTCTTCCAGCCCGTTCCGAGGCTGTTGCTTCAGAATCAGTCATCACAGGTATTGTCCATGTCTTCCATAGGGATGCATCAGTATTATTTGATCCAGGCTCTAGGTATTCATATGTGTCCTCTTATTTTGCTCCACATTTGGGGATATCTCGGGATTCTTTGAGTTACCCTGTCTATGTATCTACTCCCATGGGAGACTCTCTAGTTGTGGACCGTGTATATCAGTCGTGTTTGATTTCTCTTAGTGGTTTTGACACCAGGGCTGATTTATTATTACTCAACATGGTATATTTCGATGTTATCTTGGGCATGGACTGGTTGTCGCCCAATTATGCTATTCTTGATTGTCACGCTAAGACCGTGATGTTGGCTATGCCAGGCTTTCCGAGATTAGAGTGGGGAGGTACCTTAGAGTATACTCCCCGCAGGGTCATTTCATTTCTTAAGGCTCAGTGGATGGTTGAGAAGGGGTGTGATGCGTACTTGGCCTATGTGAGAGATGTCAGTGTTGATACTCTTCCAGCTGAGTCAGTTCCAGTAGTGAGGGACTTTCCTGATGTATTCCCATCTGATCTTCCGGGTATGCCGCCAGACAGAGATATTGATTTGTTGCCGGGCCCTCAGACCATTTCTATCCCTCCTTACCGTATGGCTCCTCCTGAGTTGAAGGAGCAGTTACAGAAGTTGTTTGAAAAGGGTTTCATCAGACCCAGGGTATCACCTTGGGGTGCTCCAGTATTATTTGTGAAGAAAAATGATGGTTCTATGTGGATGTGTATTGATTAACGGCAGTTGAGCAAGGTCACCATGAAGAACAGGTATCCTTTGCCTCGCATTGATGATTTATTCGACCAGCTACAGGGTTCCAGGGTATTCTCCAAGATTGACTTGTGTTCTAGCTATCATCAGTTGAAGATTCGGGAGCCGAATATCCTGAAGACTGCCTTCAGGACCAGATATGGCCACTATGAGTTTCTTGTTATGTCATTTGGGCTGACCAATGCCGCAGCAGATTTTATGCATTTGATGCAAATGTGTTCCGGCCTTATCTTGATTCCTTCGTCATTTTGTTTATTGACGACATCTTGGTGTATTCCCGATCACGGGAAGATCATGAGCAGCATTCGAGGACTGTGCTTCAGACTTTGAGGGAGAAGAGATTGTATGCTAAATTCTCTAAATGTGAGTTCTGTCTTGATTCGATGGAATTCTTAGGCCACATAGTGTCTTGGGATGGGATCAAAGTAGATCCGAAGAAGGTGGAGGCGGTGCAGAGTTGGCCTAGACCGTCATCAGCTACGGAGATCCGCAGTTTCCTTGGTTTTGCTGGGTACTATCGCCGTTTTGTGGAGGGGTTTTCATCCATTGCAACACCGATGACCAGGTTGACTCAAAATTTTTCTCTATTCAGGTGGACTGAGGAGTGTGAGAAGAGCTTTCAGAAGCTCAAGACAGCCCTGACTTCAGCTCCAGTGTTGGTATTGCCTACGGGTTCAGGGTCATATACTGTCTATTGTGATGCTTCGAGGATTGGCCTCGGAGCAGTGTTAATGCAGGACGGTAGGGTGATTGCCTATGCATCCAAACAGTTGAAGGTGCATGAGAAGAACTATCCAGTTCATGATCTCGAGTTGGCAACGATTGTTCACGCCCTAAAGATATGGCGTCATTATTTATACGGCGTTCCCTGTGAGATTTTCATCGATCACCGGAGTTTGCAACACATATTCAAGCATAAGGACCTCAATTTGCGCCAGCGGAGATGGTTGGAGTTGCTAAAAGACTATGACATCACTATATTATACTACCCGAGGAAGGCCAATGTGGTGGCCGACGCCTTGAGTCGCCGGGCGGAGAGTATGGGGAGTTTGGCATATTTTCCGGAAGTTGAGAGGCCCTTAGCCTTAGATATTCAGTCCTTAACCAGTCAGCTCGTGAGGTTGAATCTTTCAGAACCTCGCTGGGTTTTAGCTTGTGTGGTGGCTCGTTCTTCTCTTTATGACCGCATTCGAGAGCGCCAGTATGAATATCCCCACCTTCTGGTTCTTCAGGACAGGGTTTGGCGAGGTGATGCCAGGGATGTGACTATAGGAGATGACGGTGTGATGAGGATGCAGGGTCGGATCTGTGTGCCCAATGTGGATGGTCTTCGGGAGTTGATTCTTGAGGAGGCTCATAGCTCGCGGTATTCCCTCAGACGGACGGGCAGTCCGAGTGCACGATTTAGATTCTTGAAGATATGCTCCGTGCCTGTGTGATGGTTTTGGAGGGTCATGGGACCGATACTTTCCACTTGTAGAGTTTGCTTATAATAACAGCTACCAGTCCAGCATTCAGATGCGTCGTATGAGGCTTTGTATGGTAGACGATGCCGGTCCCCAGTGGGATGGTTTGAGCCGGGCGAGGCCCGACTGTTGGGTACATATTTGGTCCAGAACACCCTAGAAAAGGTGAAGGTGATTCAGGAGAGACTTCTCGCAGCTCAGTCCAGGCAGAAGAGTTATGCGGACCGAAAGGTTCGTGATTTGGCATTTATGGCTGGTGATCAGGTTTTGCTTCGGGTATCGCCTATGAAGGGCGTCATGAAGTTCGAGAAGAAGGGTAAGATGAGTCCGAGATTTATTGGCCCTTTTGAGGTGTTGCGACGTGTTGGGGAGGTTGCTTATGAGCTAGCCTTGCCTCCCAACCTAGCAGAAGTTCATCCGATATTCCACATCACCATGCTCCGGAAGTATCACGGTGACCCGACTCATGTTTTGGATTTCAGTTCAGTCCAGTTGGACAAGGATTTATCATATGCTGAGGAGGCAGTAGTTATATTGGATAAGCAGGCCAGAAAGCTCAAGTCAAAGGATATTGCATCAGTGAAGGTTCAGTGGAGGGGTCAGCCGGTCGAGGAGGCGACTTGGGAGACCAAGCAGGATATGCGCAGTCAGTACCCTCATGTTTTCACAGCTTCAGGTATGTCTCTATACTCGTTCGAGGACGAACGATTTTCTTAAGAGGGAGAGAATGTAACGACCCGGTAGGTCGTTTTGAGAGTTAGCCCTCGATCCCCTAATAACTGTTTTCCCCATGTCTATTTATACTTTTGGGACTTGTTGGAACATTGAGTGGTGAAATTCAGAGAGTTTTTGGATACATAGTCCTTATATGTGAGTTTAAGCTTTAGAAATCAGATCATAGTTGGAACTGTGGGAAGACGTGTCCGGAATGGGATTTCGTCGACTCCGTTAGCTCCGTTGGGTGATTTCGGAGTGAGAAGTGTGTCTGAAATGTATTTTCGAGGTCTGTTGTAGATTTAGGCTTGAAATGGCGAAGGTTAGAATTTCGATTTCGGACGATAGGTGAAATTTTGATATCGGGCTCGGAATGGAATTTCGAGAGTGGTTGTAGGTCCATTGTATCAATTGTAACCTGTGTGTAAAATTTGAGGTCATTCAGACTAGTTTTAATGTGTTTTGGCATCAGTTGTAGAGTTTGGAAATTTCATAAGTTCTTAGGCTTGAATCCATGTATAATTGGTGATTTTGGTGTTATGTGATGTGTTTTGGAGGCTCGACTAAGTTTGGATAAGGTATTAGTACTGGTTGTTAAGTTTGGTTGAGGTCTGGGGGGCCTCGGGGATGTTTCGGATGCTCAACGGGTGATTTTGGAACTTGGAAAACAACTGAACCATTGTTGGCTCTAGTGTCTCGCACCTTTGATGGATTTTTTGTAGGTGCGGACGAGGGGCTCGCATATGCGGACTTGGCCAAGTCAACTAGTCCTCGCAGGTGCAGTTGGGTTTCCGCAGGTGTGGAGCCGCAGATGCGGCCAATTGACTGCAGGTGCGATCCCAGGCTTTTATTGGGTTTTCGCACCTGTGATGGATTTTTCGCAGGTGCGGTCCAAGGGGCGCAGGTGCGGAAATCGCTGGGCAGATATATCATATTCGAAGGCTTGAATTTCATAAATTCAAAAATCATTTGGAGCTCGGGTGTAGGCGATTTGGAGTGAGTTTTGAAGAAATGCTTCATAGGTAACGATTCCTAACCCTATTTTCTTTGTATATCATTAATCTATAGTCATTTCTTCCATGCAATTAAGGGATTTAGATGAAAAATCATGCAAATGGGAAGAAGTTTCCCAAATTAGAAAATCCTAGAATTTAATAGGATTTTGTCGTCGGTTTTCGATGATTCTTGTTTGAGTTAGTTCGTCAGTTAATGGGTGTTCTAAATTTGTAACTTTCACTCGATTCCGAGACGTGGACCCAGGGGACTTTTTGGGCGATTTTCCTAAATTCTCTCTTCGAACTTATTAGCTATTTTGATTCCTTAAAGTGATATTTACATTATGCAATCAAATTGAATAGATTTGGGCCATTCGGAGTCAGATACTCGTGGCAAGAGCGTGGTTTTGAGTTAAGTAGCGCAGTCGAGGTAAGTGGCTTGCCTAGCTCTGTGTTGGAGACTTCCCCTAGGCTATTTTAATACTGTTTTATGTTGATTGGGAGCCGTGTGCGTGAGGTGATGAGTACGTACACGAACCATTGTTGCTAAAACTCCATTTTCCCTCCATGACTCAAATCATTTCACTCCTATTTCATTGATTCATGTATCGACTATGCAATTTAGATTAGGAAATAGCATGCCTGCCTGTTTTACTTGAGTTTTCCCTACTTATTACTATATGTACCATGTTTAGGTAGTTTTATCCATATTTTTGCATGTGATTTTTCCTGAACTATTTTAAATAAAAAATTTATCCTGTATTCGCACTGCATTGCATATTTAAATTTGGACTAAGAACGAGATTCCGGGAGCTTTTCCCCTGTACTGCATAACATATTTAAACTGGGACTACGGACGAGATTTCGGGAGCTTTCCCCCTGTACTGCATTGCATATTTAAATTGGGACTACAGACAAGATTCCGGGAGCTTTTCCCCTACACTGCATAGCATATTTAAATTGGGACTACAGACGAGATTCCAGGAGCTTTCCTCCTGTACTGCATTGCATATTTAAATTGGGACTACATAAGAGATTCCGGGAGCTTTCCTCGTGTACTACATTGCATACTTGTTACAGTGATATATGTTGTGCTGAGCCGAGCGCTCCCTGTTGTTATTTCCTTTTAGCTTATTGTTTCTACTGATTTGCCTTAGCTTATTATATCTCTCTGTTCAGATTTTAAACTGATTTTTTTACTATAAAATCCAGTAGAGTCTTAACTGACCTCGTTATTACTTGACTGGGGTTAGGCTTGGCACTTACTGGGTACCAATTTATGGCGTACTCATGCCCTTTCCTGCACATGTTTTTCGTGTGCAGATCCAGGTATCAATGCTCAGTTCCGCGGCTAGGGGTTTGAGCAACAGTTTCTAGGAGACCGAAAGGTAATTCTGCCGCGTCCGCAGAGTCCTTCGAGTCACCTTCCACTCCATGCTTAGATAGATTTTCATGTAAATTTCCTTACGTTGTATAGAGCTATTTTGAGACAGATCTTGTGACTAAAGTGATATTCCGGGTTTTGGGAAAGTTGTATTTTGTAGCGTCAAGTGGCGATGTTCCATTGTAGACTCACTTATTTCGTCTTTATTTTTGTTGTTTTATTTAATATGTGTTTCCGCAATTAGTATTACTTAGTCATAGAGACTAGTTGCCGTCACGATGCCTTCGGAGAGGAAATCGGGTCGTGACACTGCAGGTATAGATAATCAGTTTGACGAGACCTCATAATAGAGGAGATTGGCATTCAGTAAGGGATCAGTAAGACTCCACCTCATTCGGAGTGAAGCCGAGTCTTGAGTCATCGTGTTAGAGTTTTGCTAAAAGACTTATGGGTAGGCCGGTACCCTGTCCCATTTGATGTCAAATAATCTTAGAGGCTTTGTAGATAGAGGTTCAATTTGTATAGTATGTCAGAGGCCTTGACGGCCCATATGTATTCATGTTTTAAGAACGATAGTTTATTGATACAGTGTTTGCCCACTTATAATTATGCCCTATGCGTTGTGGCAATGTTGGCCGATGATAGTTTCATAAGGAATGGATTTAGCTAATTTGACCTATGTATGTTCTAGTTTTGGTCGAACGATTATGAGTTACAGAGTGGTTCGCTCGGGCCAGCACGACACCAGGTTCCATCCACGCCTCCCAAGGTTTGGGGCATGTCAGAAATAACCTAGACCGTTGATCAAAATGATCAACGGCCAGGATTTGAGCGGAATTGGGTCGGGTAGTATTAGGATTTTGGGCTTGGGCTCTTTGGGCTGGTTTAGGACTAATTAGGCCAACTTAATTTAGGCTATAATTGAAATGGAATGGGGCCATTTGTTAAATATCCAAGATAAATTAATTAAAATAATTTTATAAAATAATTACTAATTATAAAAATGAATTTCATGTATAGAAATATTTCAATAAATGATTATTTAGTATTTCAAAATACAAAAGACTAATTTCTGGTAAAAAATAGTACAAAATTATATGCATGGGCTATAATTGCAAAGTCATTGCAATTATAGCCAAAAGGTGCCATTTTGGCTATTTATGGAATAATTTGGTCTTAATAGGACCATAAATAATAAATTAAATCAAGAAATGCCTTTGAAATCATTTTTACTGCAATTTTATAATTATTTATTGGAAATAAAATACTTGAATAAAAATGTAGAAAAATTATGGAAGAATACCAATTGATACTAATGCATGATTTTAAAGGTATATATGCAATAAAAATTATTTTTAGGAAAAGTTGGGTATCAATAACTGTCCATCTTTACCCGGAAAGGATGAAAGAGTTGTCGGGTAAAGATATGATGGCCAATTTTGATCGAGCGAAATGGTTTAAGGGATTTAGGCCGCACTCTGGCTCCTGAGTTGCCTACATATCCCTGGTTTTACAAGAATCAGGCTGTGTATAGTTCTGGATTCATCGGCAAAATATATCGATGAAGTCATTGCAAGAACAAACACAACATCTAAGGATAGGTGAATGAATGGTTCACGAGAGAGTTCCGGTTTGATACAGTTGAGGGAACTGGAGCAGAATTGCTCCTGCTGGGATAGCAGTTGCTTGCAGGGTCAGCTGCATATAGACATAATACGAGCATATATTTGTGCAAAAATTTAAACATGATGCAGATTCCTGTCGGACTGTAAGAGTTGTCTTCGGACGGTTGACGATGACATCCTTGGACCATGACGTCCGGGGCCATTAGTTGATTAATGAGATTCGCAGGCCATGAAATGATGTTCTCGAGCCATGAAGATGGTGCCTCCAAACTACGACGCCTTTGAATAATGATATGTAAATTTTGAGAGATCCTCAAGTCATGACATGGTGTCTTCCGGCTATGAGGATGATGCCTTTAGACTATGGCGCCTTTGGACATGTTGGCGATATTTCAGCCCATGAGATGCAATAATATGATGTTAATAAGATAGAGCTTAGTCTTGTGAAGCCGAGGGAAGAGCTTAGCCTGAAAGAAAAGCAAAGGAGAGACAGCGCTTAGTCTCGGCGAAAGAATGTAAATTGGAGGCAGAGCTTAGCCTCATGCAGGTATGGAGACAGAGCTTAGTCTCGTGAAGCGGAGGGCAGAACTTAGCCTGAAAGAAAAGCAAAGGAGAAACAACGCCTAGTCTCGGCGAAAGAATGTAAATTGGAGGCAGAGCTTAGCCTCATGCAGGTATGGAGACAAAGCTTAGCCTCATGCAAAGGAAGGTAGAGATTAGCCTTATGCAGGATGGAGACAGAGCTTAGTCTCATGCAGGGGAAGGCAGCGTTTAGACTTATGCAAAGAAAGGCAGTGTTTATCCTTATGCAAAGGAAGGCAGAGATTAGTCTTATGCAAATGAAAAGCAGAGATTAGCCTTATGAAGAGGAAGGCAGAGATTAGCCTTATGCAAGGTGAAGGCAGAGATTAGCCTTATGCAAAGGGAAGGAAAATATTAGCCTTATGCAAGGTGAAGGTAGAGATTAACCTTATGCAAATGAAAGGCAGAGATTAGCCTTATGCAGAGGAAGGCAGATTAGCCTTATGCAAATGAAGGTAGAGATTAGACTTATGCAAAAAATAGAATGAATAGCAGATAGTAGCAGAATTTCTTAGATGGTAGCAGATTTCAATAACGCGATCGTTGANACAAGCAAGCATGCATAGTTTTGTAAAGACATAGTAAAAATGTACTTTAAGAATTTTAGATGAATCGACGACCGTGAAAAGATCCGAGACATTGCAACCTCTTTTGCCATGGAATTTTGAGGGTCGTCCTCAAAATTCTACCCCAGTTATATGGATTGATGTCTCCGACTGTTGTACGTGCTGTGATCGGCTGATCTTGCTTTGGAATTTTGAGGGCCCTTCTCAAAATTCTGCCCCAGTTTCCAATTGTGGGGGAAAATAAGATTTTTATTGAATCGCGTCCAAACCCATAGGGCTGCCTATGTATCCCCTCTTAAACGGGAATCAGGTCGAGTGTAGTTCAATTTACAGTATTTGATAGAAGCATAAAAAGTTACACATAGTATCGTTTAACTACATCTGAGTTGATTGGTTTTGGACAGACTTCTCCATCCATTTCTACAAGTATGAGAGCTCCTCCCGTCAGTACTCTATGGACCATGTAAGGACCCCGCCAGTTGGGAGAGAATTTCCCTTTGGCTTCATCTTGATGTGGAAAGATCTTCATCAACACCAGCTGCAGTGGTGTGAACTGTCTAGGCTTGACTCTTTTGTTGAAGGCTCTGGACATTCTGTTCTAGTAGAGATTCCCATGACATACTGTGTTCATTATTTTTCCATCTATGAGGGCGAGTTGCTCATAACGGCTCCTTATCCACTCTACGTCGCTGAGCTCAGCTTCTTGTATGATTCTCAAGGAAGGAATCTCCACCTCTGCAGGAATAACAACTTTCGTACCATAAACCAGCAAGTAGGGCGTTGTCCCAGTTGATGTGCGGATTTTGGTGTGGTATGCCAATAAGGCAAATGACAGCTTCTCGTGACATTTTTTGTGATTTTCTACCATCTTTCTCAGTATTTTCTTGATATTCTTTTTGGCGGATTCTACAACTCCATTCATCTGAGGCCTATAAGCTGTGGAATTCTTGTGTCTGATTTTGAAAGTCTCACATATGGCTTTCACAAGATCACTGTTGAGATTGGAAGCATTGTCGGTGATGACTGATTCTGGAACTCTAAATCGACAAACAATCCGGTCGCGAACAAAGTCTGCCAAGACTTTCTTCGTCACTGCTTTGTAAGATGCTGCTTTGACCCATTTGGTGAAGTAATCAATAGCTACCAGGATGAACTTGTGCCCATTTGAGGCGGTAGCTTCAATCGGTCCAATGACATCCATTCCCTAGGCGGCGAATGGCCAAGGTGAGCTTATTGCATTGTGCTCGTTTGGCGGCACTTTTATCATGTCTGCATGTACCTAACATTGGTAGCATTTTCGAACGTACTGGATGCAGTCAGTTTCCATGGTTATCCAGAAATAACCGACCCTGAGTATCTTCTTGGACAAAACAAAACCATTCATATGCGGGCTGCAAGTACCAGCATGTATTGCTTCAAGTAGTTTAGAAGCTTCTTTTGCGTCGACACACCTTAGCAATCCCAAATCGGGAGTTCTCCTGTACAGGGTTCCTCCGTTGTGAAAGAAACTGTTGGATAATATCACGACCCAAACCGATGGGCCGCGAAGGGCACCCGGTACCTTGTATGGTACTAGTCCATAACTATCGGGTAGTATCTCTCGACCCGTACTTTATCCCAAATTGGACACTTTCAACGAAACCCGTTTTCTTTAATTTGTGTACCCCTTTATCCTTCATAAAACTTATTTATCACTTTTTATAAATAGCGTAAGTACGTTAACGTCAAGATGATATCATCCCTGAGTCTACGCCAATTAACTGAAGACGAAGTTTTTAACGTACGAAAACGCGAGGTGTAACATTCTTCCCCCCTTAGAAACATTCGTCCTCGAATATTCAACTCCTCGTGATCTATATAACTTTGGATGGGTCTCCCTTGTAACAACACTACTACCAACTCTCCCTGTAGAAGCTTAATAACCTAATGCCACACAGGAACACAATTATGAATAACGACCATGGCCTCACACGACCAACGATAATAACCAACACAGGAATTTATACACGTATCTTATGGTTATGACGTCTCAGTCGGACCCTTTTGGGAGCGGTAGAACTGATGTTGAAATCAATCTGTCCTTCAATGCCTAGGAACTCCTTTCGCAAGCATCAGTCTATTAAAACTTGGCTCCCTTCTGAGTTCACTTATATGGGTATTCTAATCCTTCACAATTCATGAAATTCCCCTCTTCGAAGTCCCAAACTTCATCCTTTATTTATCACAGTTATGCCTTTATTCCACTACCAGGGTAGCATTTCCTCTATTCCAAATGTTACTAGTCTTAGATTCCTCTGAGTTCATTCAGGCTATACTGAGCCTTTTTATAATTTAGAGAAACCATCTGCTCTTCTTGTTTTCATAGGCTTAATCCTAAGGACTTATCCATTTTCGTTACCTTCTCACTCGCCCTTTCTTATCCTTACTCTTGTCTTCTAGAACCTTGTCGCTTCACCATACAATGGCTTGCGACCTACACAACTCTATTTATATTATTTGTAACCTTTCAACTTGCTTGCATCACATATTTCCTTATGTCATTCTGGGACATCAAGAGAGACATCACATCGTCTCTAAAGCTTCTTTACTGTCTTAATTAGCCTCCTCGATACCTAGAAACTATAGGCTATGAGATATTCCACTGACTATGCCGCTATCATTCCTGGATATTGAATTCCAGCACTTCTAGCCTTCTATCCAAGGTATGGACTATTCATATATTCTGCCTTTGAGTATTTCGTACGCTGTTCACTTTTACCTTACTTACCTTAAAATCTCACATCGTATCTTCTATATCTTTCATGACCTCCCTTCCACATATGTATAATTCACATCCATAACTTGAAGTTCTATTATAATACTCGGACCTCTGATACATACATAATCCGGTAGGAGCTTTGTACTGACTTCTTATGGGGCTGGTACTTCTTCTAACTAGCTTTCTTGTTGAGTCATTATAGATTATGATTGTTGTGTTGTTTCTCTTGAACATCTGATATTAAGAGTGATTCTGTCATGTTCTCCAACACAACTTCTATAATTTTTCTAGGTCCAATAATCAGACTCTTGATTTACTTAGGTGGTGTAATTCCTTAGTTTCCTCTTACTTCTGATCAGCCTTTAGGTAGGCTTAAGCTATCTTCCGATCTGTGGTTCATGGTATCAGTTATTACTTTAGTCTTTCATGGGCGTTATGGAATATCCATGATACAATCTTCTAACAATTCAATCCTTTGTCTATGCCCTAGGCTTAATTCTTTCTTTAAACTTATACCGGAGTCTTCTATGGCCGTATGATTGTCAACAAATATACTGCCTGGATAATGCTCCAAAATCATGAGTGTATCCATAGCGTACTAACCCTAGATCTTTGATCAAATAATTCTTTCGTTCCATCTTAGCTTTCTTTCAACGTAAGATATTACTTTTCCTGGTCTTTCTGCCCCTTTGTTGCGTCCATACTTAGCTTATCTTAGTGCCCGCACTTGAAAGAGTTTTCATACAACTCATATGATCTCGAATATTACTTTTAACTCTTACTTCCCGTTCATTAGCCACGGTAGGTGCCACTTTCCTTTGGAATGCTTACAATGTTGTTGCGAGATTGTTGTTATATGACCATTTCCTCTTTAGGTCGTTGTGCTTAGGTTGGCTCCTTCTTTCTTATCTCCTCAGCTAGTCTTTCGTTGTAGTAATTAGGGAGAACCCTTGACTCTCGTAAAGTTGTGAGCTTATTACGGACCTTTTTAATGTCCTTACTTGCCTATAATCATCCATAGTTGCTTACTTCCATGCCCTTGTGCTTGTATGATTGCTTCTGAACTGATATTTTGACTGCCTTCCCAGTGGCACTTTCTTTTATCCCCGTAACATTCATACGTATCTTTAACTAACCCGACTCGTGTTTGAATATATCTCAAGTATTATAATGATATTCTTCGAGGCTGAACTCTCCATGTTGGGTTCTACTATGTTTATCTCACACGATCTGATGGCTCATCTGTAACCTCCTGCTTAGCCATAATAGGGATCTTCCTAACCAATTACTAACTACTCGTTGGCCCATTCTTATATCAATATTCCTTGTAATCTTTCTTGGGTTATTTCCTTTGTCTTATCTTAGGTCTCGCACTGGATCCTTATTTATTAATAACAGCTCGGGCAGGAACCTTTACTTCCTCTCCTTGATGTCATGCTTGCAGAATATTCTTGAATTGTAGCGTATCTGTAAGATTTGGATAAGTGCCATCTCATTCCTCTTTCATTTATCACATTCTTCCTTTACCATTCCATAGTCACTAGAACCACTTAATTCTGGCTTAATGCCACATTACTCCATATTCCCCCCTTCAGGGATGTACTAAAAATTGAAGCCACGAGGATGTACCTATATATATATATATATATATTACCTCTTCATCTTTGGCGTCGTTTCTCAACATCAATGATCCTTACTTGCCTTGCGGCAATTCTTCTGTACCAAGGATGACAAATTCCCTTACTCGCGAGGGTGACACTTAACGTAACTGGCACATACAGTCTCTTAAGCTTAACTTTGCTCACATTTCTTGCTCTAGGAAAGAGTCTCCCTGAATGACTATTCTCTGAATTCATCGTGAATCTTTTTATGTGGTCCGTCCTATTATTCTCGGAATGTGATATGAAATTCTCATGATGTTGATTACTACCAAATCACTCAGTCCCTAATTCATTTTTAGTTTATCTTGTTTGCCAGTCCATACTGATTTTTGTTACTCTAGGGATTAACTCTCCCCTCTGGTAGTCGCGTTGGAGTTACGAACTTATTTCTCGAAATGAGGATATAACCTTATGGCCTATACTCTTTCATTGTCTTAAGGCCTGCCACCTCGCATCTCTTCATTCACTTGACTAGACTGTGTAATACTGCCATTTCTTCTTCTTCTTTTTTTCTACCATCTTTATCCATGTATCATACCTTATTCATAATTCTTCCTTATCTCTTTTCTCATTACTCTGCTAATATTTCTGCATATCCCCTTTCTTATGAAAACTTCAACACGACATTATTTCACTTTTAGCTCTCCTTGCTTTATTCATTGGCTCTCTGGGTTGCTCAACATCCTCTCTCTACTAGGGATGAGAGCCACACTTAAGGTAATATTTATCCCATCCAGGCTTTCAGTGCCTATCTTCTGAATGCTAGTATTCACATCTAATCATAATATTATAGAGTGCACCATCTGGGTGTCTCACAAGAAGATCTATTGGCAAATTTGTAATACCCTTCGGAAATGTCAACTGACGCAAAAAATTCACCCATCATATCTTCTTATACTACTTCTGATAACCCCAATAGGGCATATCTGGAATGGGTGCGACCAATTGTATATACCTCTGTTACTATTGAATATAACTCAAAAAGCTTACTTTCCTCTTCCTGAATTATAAACACTATTAACCTTTGTTGACTGGGCGCCTCATACCCTTCTTTATCTAGCTTCTTTTGCTTGTTGAAACTTGTATTTATATTCTTAATCTCTCATTTACTTTCATCATAAAGGTGGATAGGCATTCTTGCCTTAAGGCTTCTTATCAAGAGGCTTACACCTTTCAATACGCACATGATCTGCTGAAGATCTCACATTTACTTTCATAAGCGTGATACAAAGTCGAGTTCCTCTAATTCAAAACTTCCACAGTTATATCTCTTATCGATCATCTTTCTGAACGTAGGCATTATCTTATTACGAATAAAAATAGAAGTTCGGGACTTGAATTCTTATAAGTGAGCTCTACCACACGATCTAGAGTAAGAAGAAAGAGTGACCGTCTTAAATGCCCTGTAGCCTCCTGCTTATAAGTGTGGTGCACGACACACCCATAAACAAGACTCTACTAGACACGACCTGTAGACTCCCTAGGATAGAATTGTTCTGATACCACTTTTGTTACGACCCAAACCGATGGGCCGCGACAGGCACCCGGTACCTTGTATGGTACTAGTCCATAATTATCGGGTAGTATCACTCGACCCGTACTTTATCCCAAATTGGCCACTTTCAACGAAACCCATTTTCTTTAATTCGTGTACCCCTTTATCCTTCATAAAACTTATTTATCACTTGTTATAAATAGCATAAGTACGTTAATGTCAAGATGATATCATCCCCGAGTCTATGCCAATTAACTAAAGATGAAGCTTTTAACGTACGAAAACGCGAGGTGTAACAGATAACCTCCTAAGCGTACGTTTCTGGGTATGATTTGCATGCTCCGGGTATTCTCCCTTTGCCAATTAATCCTTGATGTCGTGGAACCATGGTCTTCCGTCTGCTTCTTCTTCAACATGGGCACAATATGTGGGCTGGCTATGGATCTTTACTAGAATAGGATCAATGAAGTTCTTATCTGGATGTTGTATCATGGATGATAGAGTGGCCAGTGCATCGAAAAACTCGTTCTGAATTCTGGGGACGTGCCGAAATTCTGTCTTGGTGAACCTCTTTCTCAATTCCTGCACATAGTGCAGATACAGTAGTATCTTGGAATTCTTGGTGGCACATTCTCCTTGTACCTGGTGTATAAGAAAATCCGAGTCACCAATTACCAGCAGCTCCTGAATATTTATGTTAATGGCCATATTGAGCCCTAGGATGCAGGCTTCGTACTCTTCCATGTTGTTGGTGCAGGGAAATCTGATTTTAGCAGATACCGAGTAATGTTGGCTGGTTTCCAATACTAAGACGGCTCCAGTGCCTACTCCTTTAAAGTTTTCCGCTCCGTCAAATAACATCCTCCAACCGTCATAGGATTCATCAATGTCTTCTCCTATGAACAATACTTCTTCATCAAGAAAATACGTTTTTAGGGGTTCGTATTCTCCTCTTACAGGGTTCTCAGCAATATGATCTACCAATGCTTGTCCTTTGACCGGTTTTTGAGTCATATAGACGATGTCGAACTCACTTAGCAGGATTTTCCACTTTGTCAGTTTGCCAGTAGGCATGTGTTTCTGAAAAATATACTTCAAGGGATCCATCATTGATATGAGGTGTGTTGTGTAGGCACAAAAGTAGTGCCTCAGCTTCTGAGCGACCCAAGTTAGAGCGCAGCAGGTACGTTCCAGTAGAGAATAATGTGCCTCGTGTGGAGTGAACTTCTTACTCAGATAATAGATAGCATGTTCCTTTCTCTCTGTCTCGTCATGCTACCCCAGAACGCAGCCAAAAGCTCCATCTAGTACTGCGAGGTAGAGTAATAAGGGCCTACCTAGCTCTGGCAGAACCAAAACTGGTGGCGTCGATAGGTACTCCTTGATTCTGTCGAAGGCCTTTTGACAATCCTCGGTCCATTCGGTTGCAGCGTCTTTCTTTAACATCTTGAAGATTTGTTCACATACGACTGTGCACTGGGCTATGAACCGGCTGATGTAATTTAGTCATCCCAGAAAACTCATTACATCCTTCTTGTTCTTTGGTGGTGGCAGCTCCTGGATGGATTTGACTTTGATGGATCCAGTTCTATTCCTCGGCGGCTGACAATGACCCCAAGCAATTTTCCGGCAGGAACCCCGAATGCACACTTTGCAGGGTTTAATTTCAAGTTGTATTTCCGCAATCTGTTGAAGAACTTCCTCAAATCTACTATATGATATGTGGCTTTCTTGGACTTGATGATGACGTCGTCCACATATACCTCGATCTCCTTATGTATCATGTCATGGAAGATAGTAGTCATAGCTCTCATGTAAGTGGCCCCAACATTATTTAGGCCGAATGGCATCATCTTGTAACTGTATACTCCCCACGGCGTAATGAAAGCCTTTTTCTTAGCGCCTTCTTCGTCCATCCAGATCTGATGATAACCGGCGAAACAATCCACAAAGGACTTGAGTTCATGCTTGGCGTAATTGTCGATCAGGATGTGTATGTTTGGTAGCGGGAAATCATCCTTGGGACTTGATCTGTTTAGATCCCGGTAATCGACACAAACTCTGACTTTCCCATCCTTCTTTGGAACTGGCACTATGTTGGCTAACCATGTTAGGTATTCAACCACTCTGAGGACCTTGGCGTTGATTTGCTTGGTGACTTCCTCCTTGATTTTCAAACTCATATCAGGTTTGTACTTCTGGAGCTTTTGCTTCACTGGTGGGCACATTGGATTGGTGGGAAACTTGTAAGCCACAATAGATGTACTTAGTCCGGTCATATCATCATACGACCATGCAAATACGTCTTCATACTCTTTCAGGAATTGTGTATACTCTTCTTTCTCTGGCGGTGACAGGTGGATGCTGATGCGGGTTTCTTTGACGGTCTCTGAATCTCCCAAGTTGATTACCTTGGTCTCATCCAGATTGGACTTATCTTGTTTTTAAAGTCCTCTACTTCTCTGACGATTTCCTCGGGTATGATATCTTCTTCTTCTGAATCACTATCCCTTTGTTGCTTTGTCTCATTGCATGTCACAGTCATTGGTTCATCAAGACAGGGAATAGTAATGCTGTATAGGTAAAAATATGAGAGAAAAATAATAATAATAAATACTGATTCATTGAAACATAAAAGCGATTTTCAATAATTTAAACAAACATTTCAGAACATTGGTAACTTTATTTAAAACAGAATGCAAGAAAGAGAAATCATTTTCTCGGAAAGCAAAATAAACAATGATGTTCAGCCTTGCTACCCCAGAACTCGTCGGGCCCTGGATGATCTAACAGTCCAGTTTCTGAGGAATGATCCCTTGCTTACAGCTTAGATTCTAGGGCCTTCCTCCTCCTCCTCCTCGACGATGATGCAACAATCCATATCCCCGTCTTCCAAGAATAAGTTCCTTAAGGTTGCCAATGCTTCTTCCTCCTCTGGTCCGCCTATAACGTCGGCTTGCTGGAAAGTCTGTTCCAGACGCGGTATGGGTGCTCCAATGGATAGTAGGGACCGTGCCATGGTGGCGTCTGGTCATCGTACTCTTTCCAAGTGTACTGGTATCCCAGGCCAAAGATAGTGTCATGGCAATTTATTCATATTGGCTTGGAAATGCCTTGAAGATTCTTACCGAGACCCTTGTCGGATTTGTATCCGCTCCAATTCATTATGCTTTCAATCTTACTACTCCACCACTTATCCTTGTCTATCGTGTTGACCCGTTCTATGTGAAGGTAAGTTTCTCCACTAAGCCTTCTTCTACCTTCAATTACCGGGATAGTCTGGGGACTGTAGATGGGGTTTCTCCCATCCCCATGGATAATGACTTCCTGATGATTCCACTCGAATTATACCGCCTGATGGAAAGTTGAGGCCACAGCCCCAGCGGAATATATCCATAGTCGTCCTAGTAACAGATTATAGGACGCAAATATATCTAATACCTGAAATTCAACCTCAAACCATGTAGGCCCCATCTGAAAACAAAGATTTATTTCTCCAATGGTGGCCCTTTGAGACCCATCAAAAGCCTTTCATTCATGGATCCTTCTCGTATTTCGTACAGTTCCTTGCCCAGCCTCTTTAGTGTTGTCAACGGTCAAATATTAAGGTTGGACCCTCCACCAATCAGAACCCTGGTAAAGAAGTAATCTTCACATTGCACGGTAATGTGCAGTGCCCTGTTGTGACTCAAGACTTCAGGTGGTAGTTCATCCTCGTGGAAATTAATCTTGTGACTTTCTAATACCTGCCCCACCATGTTAGCCATCTCTCCGCTTGTGATGTTGTTAGGCACATAAGATTCATTCAACACTTTCATCAGAACACTCCTATGTACTTCCGAATTCTGCAGCACTGGTAAGATAGATATCTGGGCCGGAGTCTTGTTCAAATGATCTATGACTGAGTACTCCCTGTCTTGCACCTTCCTCCAGAGGTCATCTGATCCTGTCTCAATAACGGGAGGCCTGTTAAAAGTCTTTTTGCTGGATTCTCCCAAGTGTTCGGGCGTGTAGACCCTTCTAGTCCTGGTCATCCCCTATGCAGCACCAGTTTCTTCTACCTTGACCTTTCCCTTCCTTCTAGCTTCAGCTACGTAATCCCAGGGCACGATATTAGTGTTGAAGGGCGGCGCAGTTGATATTGTCACTGTAATTGGTGTGGCTACCTTTACTTCGAATGGAACAGGAGTCACTGCAGGTGGTGTTATTTTAACCTCAAATGGTGCGGGCGTATCTGTAGGCGGTAAAATCTCAAACTCGAACGGGACTGATGTCGTCACCTCAGCCTCTTCTAACGGCTGTTTCTGCACTATGATGGGATTGAGTGTAATTGTTGGCTTCTTGGGGTCATCACCTTCTTTTATTAACCTGATTGACCCTTCTGGGTCCCATTCTTCATCTATTTCTATCACATTGACACCTCCACCCATGTGATCTTGGAGGGGGTCATTGCCGACATTAGGAGCAACTTCCTTCGTCTGGATGATTTTATTGTTGATCAGAGCCTGGATCTTATCCTTCAACAAACGACATTCATCGATGGTATGTCCTTTCATGCCGGAATGGGATGCACAGGTTTTGTTTGGATTGACCCATTGGGATGGATTCTCTGTGGCTACAGCAGGGATGGGAGTGACGTAACCAGCAGTTTTTAGCCTTTAATAGAGCTGGTCAATGGGCTCGGCAATGACGGTATATTGTTTGGGTGGCCTGCGGTCAAAGTTGGGTCAAGGTCTTGGGAAATTTTGGCGAGCTGGAGGTGACTGAAAGTGAGACGGTCAGGAGTTGTATGTGTGATAAACAGTAGCTGGTTGGGAATATCTGGGAGAAGTGGGTTGGTAAGTAGGTGGATGTGATGGCCGGTATGTAGGTGGATGTGACAGTTGATATGTAGGTGGAGGTGCTTGGTATGAAAGTGAAGAGGTTCGATATGTCAGTAGGGACTTGGGTCCCTGTGCAACCATTACTGCTCCTACGTCTTTCTTCTTGGATACACCACCGGACTGTAGTGCTTTGTTGGTAGCTTGTAGTGCTTCAAAATTTGTGACCATCCCACTCTTGATGCCCTCTTCAATCCTTTCACCCAGCTTGATGATGTCAGAGAACTTGTGATTTTCAATTACCATCAGTCTTTCATAATATTTCGATTCATGTGCCCTAACGAAGAATTTGTTCATCTGTTCTTCATCTAATGCCGGCCTAACCTTGGCCGCTTCTGACCTCCAACGAGTGGCGTACTCGCGAAAGGTTTCAGTGGGTTTATTCCTGAGATTCTGGATGTAAAATATGTTCGGCGCATTTTCCGTGTTGAACCTGAATTGGTCCATGAATTATGAGGCCATACTCACCCAATTAGGCCACTTCTTGGGGTCCTGGCTGATGTACCAAGACAAGGCATCCCCTGCGAGGCTCCTCATGAACAATTTCATCCAAATTTTTTCGTCTCTTCCAACTCCGACCAGTTTGTCACAATAGGTCCTCAAATGGACCCTGGGATCACCAGTACCGTTGAACATCTTAACTTGGGAGGTTTGTAACCCTCCGGTAGTTCTACATCAGGATGTATACAGAGATCTTCATAATTCAATCCTTCGATCCCCTTACCTCCTTCTATGCCTTGAACTCGGCTAGTCAATTTCTTGATTTCTTCGGCCAAGTTCATGATAAGCAGGTCTTTCTCACTGGATTCCGGTGTGTAAGAAATGGGTTGGGTGGAGTGAGGTAGAGTCTCCAAGTATATGGGGTTGTCCGGTGGCCTGGTGCTTGAGCATAGAGGTGATCGTTGGTGGAATTTTGTGGTTCAGGAATGATGGGTTGGGTGTTTGGGGGGGTATGACAGGTGTTTTATTGGTATTGTGGTGGGAGGGTTTGGTTTTGTGGTGGAGTTGTATAGTGGTGAGTTGCAGGAGGGTTCTGTATGTTGGGAGTATTCTGAGGTGGTTCAGGGTTTTGAGTGTTCGGGTGGCTGACATCCGGAACATTAAGTGAGAAGGACAAGTTCACTAGGTTCCGAAAATGTTCAAGTTCCCCTTGAAGTTTCAGTAGCCTTTGCTCGAGTTGTGACACAGCATCATTCTGAACCTGAGTACCCCTAATGTCAGAAGCTTCGGTATGTTCAACTAATGTTCAGTTTTCCTTTCTGATATTAGTCAAATCTTCCATCTTGCCTTTGCCTTTGCCTTTGCCTTTTCCTTTAGGTGGACTAGGAGGAGGAGAAGGTGGAGGGCCCCTGGATCTTGTATGATATGCTGATGATGCCAGAATGCACGAACCAACCTTTGAGAAGGGAAATAATCAAAGAAATAAAATTAAAAAAAAGGTAACAAGTCAGTGAGGGTTCTAAAAAGAGTATTTGCGGTATTTAAACACATATTGCGGAATGTAAATTCGCGTCTTATTTTGGGAGCCTCATTGTGCCCGAGGTAGGCCTAGCGACAAATTGTTTTGGAGAATTTAGATGCCAATAATTACCTCATTTAATTAATATAAAAATAGATGAATCCAACACGACACTAAAATAATAAAAGATAGGTCACTACTTGCATTTGGCCTTATTACATTTAGGCAAGACTTGTAAATCTAATCTACTTGGTCCTAGAAGGACCTTCCCCAGGCTTGATCTTTCTGGCTCCATCAATCAAGTCCCCTAGTTCGCGCATGCCCAACAGCAGGTATACTCTTGCCAAATGTCCTCCCTCGCTTCCTTCAGCATTCTGTCAGTCAGCGACCCTCTTTCTTGTCTTTCCTTCTAGCTCCATCAATACCTATTCCAGATATTCTACCCTTTCATTAGAGGTGATAGCTATTTCCCTCCATTCTCTGATTAGTCTATAATTTATCTTGTGTATCTCCTGGTGTTTGGCCTCGAAGTCACGAATCCTCTTACGCAACTTGTTGTACTTTACTTGGGTTTCTGCATCTTCGTCTATGACCCTGTTTCCTCAACCGATTCCTGGCTCAACTTTCCCAGCTAAGTTATCCTCCAACCATGCCGGGTAAAAGGGTGCATGTCCCGCATGATATTTGTGTGTCTCGATTGTGCCTTTTTCCACAATAATCCTTGAGTTCCACATATGCTGAGCTTGACACTTGTAAGGGATGTCGTCATCCTGAAAATCTGCCCGGAAATGACTTATCTTTGCGACCCGTGGTATGATCTGCTTCCTTCCTGCCTGCCTCATAACCATGATGGGAACATAAGGGTATGTTCCCCTTAACCCTATCAACACCAAGTCGTCCCTTGACCTGATGATGAATTTGTTAGTAGGGAACCATTCAAACATCCACTGAACCTGATTCTCAGTCAAATTGTCGAAGAACTCCGCCCATTCCTTAGCACTCTCTGGTTGAGCAAACCTGTCTGGAATATAAGTCATCTGTTTAGGGTGATGGAAGGAAATATGGTCATTCCACGCCTTTTGTGGAAACTCCTAGAGATATTGACCCTTTTGGAGATGCTCAATTAACCACAACTACAGCAGCAAATTGCAACCCTCGAAATGTTTGGACCCTTTCTAGCAGTGGTCCAAGGCCCGGTAGATATCAGCTATAATCATAGGGACTATGGTGTATGTTTTTCCCTCGATTCCTTCCATTAGAGTCTTGGTGACCATAGCCAATCTAGTGTGAATTCTTTCCCTTTTCGTTAGGAACACTATCATACCCAAGAAGCAAAAAATGAACACGAAAACTTTGCGATGAATATGTCCCAAGGAAGTGATGGAAAAATCGTCATGGAAAATACGGTAGGACTTGCTATGACCGTATCTCTCATACAAGTAGTCAAATGGTATATAAGATTTCTTTAAGCACACCAAATCGGCGTTCTTTTTAAGACCCATCATTTTTAGAAATCCCCTACCAGTGCGATTTTTGGGTACCAATAACCTAGGGATGTCCTAAGGTAGTCCAGCAAATCACCCGATTTGTTCTAGGAGCGGGGTCATTTCTATATCCTGAAAGCGAAACACTGATTTTTCACGATCCCAGAACATGGTTGCAGCTTCTATCAACATGTTATTTGGCTGGATGTCTAATAGAGAAGGCAAATTTCCCAGGACCTTCTTCACATGTTTTTTGTCACTTGAGGAAAGATCTTCCTACCAGTCTAGTAGCAGTGGTGGTATATTTTGGACCATGTCGAACCTGGGGACCTCGTGCCTCATTTTCTGCAAAACAAATAAAGTTAGTCCCTTCCCCCCTCCAGATTCGGCTATTTATACACTTATGATTAGCATACAGGCATTTAGTTCTCCAAAATAATGCATAGAACGTGATCGTGTCCGTTGGGATTATAAAAACCCGGTGGACTTTTGGATAAGGCTGTCTTAAAGGGTTTTTGTGCGGACGACACATTAACTCAGCTAGGTTTGACCATGATGCATGCATAATATAACAAGAGTAAGGTCTCTATGGGGTTTTAGACTGGTAACCCCGAGCGGACAACTCGAGGGGGAAAGGCACGGAACCATCGACTGCACCGCTGATCGACTGGTTTTACCGCAAATAAGCCTTTCCGAATTAGGGGGTGATATAAAATGGAAGAGCGCAACCACTCATCAAGCGTTGCTATAGGATTTGTATAAGAACGAGTGGAATATGATGTTGAGCATGATTATGCACATTATGAAAGCGATAAATACAACAATTATAATTGAAAAGCAGTTACAAAGGAAAACAAAAAGAAACATGTCAGTTTCATTTTTTTGAAAAATAAATACTTGGGAGAGTAAACAATTAATTTCACACAAAGGGAAAAGGGAAATGGTGCAGGTATTTAACAAAACAAGGCATACTTAGACGAATTCACAAAACGGTTTGTAATGGTAAAAGCCTAGAATCCCTAGCAGAGTCGCCATGCTGTCCGCCCCCTTTGTTTTCCTCTCCTTTCGGATTGGTCAGGGTTTTTGACATTATTGGGACAACTCGTTTCCTTTTGGGAAAGGGGTATAAGGAGTTTGAAGAGTCTCCCCTTAACGAATTAAGGCGCGTTAGGGCACCTACTACAGGTCAATTATAACACTAATTGTACAACCAGAGATTGGGTAAGGGCTTGAAATTACTTCAAGGGGAAGGTGTTAGGCACCCCTCAAAGTCCACAACTGTGGGTCCCGGCCAAACCTATTTTATGAATTATTCAAGTAGCAAGTAGATAGTCTAAGCACACATATGTAAACAAATAAAGGTCTTAACAGATTAGCAGTCCAAGAACACATATGTAAAGGATAAGGGAGGTCCTAAGTTGTTTATCCTATAGGATCATATCTGTGCAATGCTCGGTAATCACTCCTCAACGAGGGGCTACACATTGCATTAGCGCACAAGTCATCATATCATTTTCTACCCATTATCCTCCCCCCCCCCCTTAGCGGTTTATTAAGCGAGTTTTGTTTAACGAGCTCTAAGCGTGCTATTACCCGTCCCTTCCTTGTAGTCCTTTTAGGACCTCTAAGTCTGGGCAGTTCTAGACAACCCCCTAAGGTGCTAAAAGGGAAAATTCTAGGCGACATGCAAGAACAAGTAGAACTAGCAGATAAGTGACAAATGCAGTTTAAAATCTCAGATTCACCTCCACACATAATGCAAATAAACAGCACATCTCAAACACGGGCAAAGGCAATTTTATTAGAAAAAGGATCCTAAGATAGCATATCTAAGTGACATCAATGCGCAGGAATATGCAACACTGTTTCATAAACTCATCGTTAGGGTCCTAATCAGTTTGCTTAATGATTTTTAAACCTGTGAGCCTTTAAGCAGTAAGCACAATCAAAGCAGTCTCCAATTTTATAGCAATTAATTACCTAAGGCTTGCCTAGGCGTGGGACTGTATGTGATCACAATTACAGGAGATGTTTAACAATTTAGAAGTTGTTTTAACCTACAACATGCTGCTCTAGGTGACGAAGACTTAAAAGGGAATTGGTACCGATTTTATTCAGAAGTATAACATCTATATGAGAGACGATTTTTATACCCTTTCATGGTTAATTGCTTATCTTAGTTAAAAAACTAGGTGTACTGAAGCGAATGCAAGAAAAATCCCTAGAACATGATTTCTAAATGCACACAAGAGTGACAGTTTTATGTCAAGTTTATTTATTGACCTAGGAATAGGATCTATAAATGGTGAGCTGATGCAACGTTAAGAAAACATGGATTAATGACATGTGACATGTTGAAGCAGTAAATATGAAGTCCTAAGAACAAGGTATCTAATGCAATGCTTAACATGATTTGGATGAACACATTGGTCCTAGGACATGGAGTCTAATGCAAATACACAAAATGTAAAGCCTAAAGCATGCTTTCTACCTAATAATATCAACATGATCATACAACTACCCTCCTAATTTTCACTAGCCACCCCAGTATCTGCTTACAAATAATTATTACAGACCAATGACTGAATGAATTATATAAGTAAAAAGGAAAGAGGTTAAACTATAGGGAGCCTGAAGAAGGCCCAAACACATCTGATGACCCCAAGCCTTTAGTAGTCTCAAAATGCCAAAGATTTCATAACCAATTTCATGTCCAGGTGCGCCAGAATCAAAGATTTCATAATCAATTTTAGAGGTTTCAACATAACGAATTAGGGTTAAGGAAAAACTTAACAAATCGATTAAACACATAAGAATCAGAGAATAACACTTAAAAAAAATTCAGAATCATTTTGAAGAAAAGTTTCAGAACCATAGTTATGAAGAAAAATGAAGAGACACTTTGAAAATCGGAAGGTTTTCATAAAAACAAGAAAAAACCTCCTCAGATTTGTTACAGATCTAAAAGGTTTAGGATATGAGATTAGGGTTTCGAGAAAATAACCCAAAGATAGAGAGACCGGCTTAGAAACTATAGGTTTAACAAGAAAATAGGACAATCTTACTGAAATCGAGCCATGGTGGCCTGAGGTTGGTGAGGACAGGCTAAGGTGTGAGCGAACCGGCCACTGGTCCCTTGATGACCTCAAAAACAGCAAGAATCCCGGCGTAGGAGAGTCGTTAAGGCTGGAGAATGGTGATAAGCCACCATAGTCGATGGCAAGCAAGAACGGCGAGGGAGATTAGGGTTAGGGCAGAGAGAATTTTGGGAGAGAAGGGGAAGGGTGACGGCGAGTGTGAGAGGAGAAAATGAGGGGGTTTTGGGGGGTAGAATTAGGTTAAATTAGGAAAGAAATAACCTGAACCGTTGATCAAAATGATCAACGACCATGATTTGAGCGGAATTGGGTCGGGTAGTATTAGGATTTTGGGTCTGGGGTCTTTGTGCTGGTTTAGGACTAATTAGACCAACTTAATTTAGGGTATAATTGAAATGGAATGGGGCCATTTGTTAAATACCCAAGATAAATTAATTAAAATAATTTTATAAAATAATTACTAACTATAAAAATGAATTTCATGCATAGAAATATTTCAAAAAATGATTATTTAGTATTTCAAAATACAAAAGACTAATTTATGGTAAAAAAATAGTACAAAATTATATGCATCGGCTATAATTGCAAAGTCATTGCAATTATAGCCAAAATGTGCCAATTTGGCTATTTATGGAATAATTTGGTCTTAATAGGACCATAAATAATAAATTAAATCAAGAAAAGCCTTTGAAATAATTTGTAATGCAATTTTATAATTATTTATTGGAATAAAATACTGGACAAATTAATAAAAATGTAGAAAATTTATGGAAGAATACCAATTGATACTAATGCATGATTTTGAAGGTATATATGCAATAAAATTATTTTTGGAAAAAATTGGATATCAACACCTTTCCCTGCATGAGACGAATAATTGTCTCCTCTTTGCATGAGGCTAAGCATTGCCTCCCTAATTGTATAAGGCTAAGCACTTTCTTTCCCTGTATGAGACTAAGTATTGTCTCCTATTTGCATGAGGCTAAACATTGCCTCCCTAGTTGCATGAGGCTAAGCATTGCCTCCCTAATCCCATAAGGCTAAGCAATGCCTTTCCCTGCATGATACTAAGAATTGTCTCCTCTTTGCATGAGGCTAAGCATTGCCTCCCTAATTGCATAAGGCTAAGCACTATCTTTCCCTGCATGAGACTAAGAATTTTTTCCTCTTTGCATGAGGCTAACCATTGCCTCCCTAATTTCATAAGGCTAAGCACTACCTTTCCCTGTATGAGACTAAGAATTGTCTCCTCTTTGCATGAGCTAAGCATTGCCTCCCTAATTGAATAAGGCTAAGCACTTCCTTTTGTCACACATCCTTTTTTCCCCAAATGATTGTGATAAGTGATTTTTTCCAATTAAAGTGGCATAATCGAATTGGGATTATTTAATTTATTTTCAGAGTCGCCACTTGGGATAATTGTTATGGTGTCCCAAGTCACCGGTTTATTTTAAATCTCAAATCGAGGAAATTTGACTCTGTTTAAAGTCCGTGAACCAGAAAATCGAGTAAGAAATTCTGTAAACCCGGGAGAAGGTATTAGGCACTCCCGAATTCCGTGGTTCTAGCACGGTCGCTTAGTGATTAATACTTGGCCTAAATTGTTTAATTACTCATTTTTAGGACCTAGGTATATTTTACCTTTTACCGCTTTTAAGAAATTATCCTGAGACGAGTCACGCGTACGTGTACTCATCTTTATTCAGCGTGCTAAAAACCATGCAACGCATACGTGTACATCGTCAATAGCCCTTAATATTAAAATTATTTGGCCAAAATTCACGCGAACGTATACCTTGGTTTAATTTTGATAATCAGCGCTCAATCATGTCACGCGTACGTGTACACAATTTATCACGCTTTATTATTTAAGAAAAGTTTGACCAAAGTCGCGCGGACGCTTACCTTGATTAAATTTGGGAATCGTAATTATGCCACGCGAACGTGTACACAATCACGATAATTTATTATTAATCGCGTCTAAAGTATTTTTACGAATATTCATTTTTATGACGTACTTGTGTCACGTCAACATGTACACTATCAATAACATTTTATTAATATCAAGACTATTTGGTCCAAAGTTGCGCGATCGCATACTTCGGTCTTAATTTGGGGTCCGTAATTATGTCACACGAACGTATACATAATTAAGATAATTTGATTAAACAAAGACGTGCCCGAAGCATCCTATCGCGTTTGGATTACTTATTTCCCAAGTTAGGATTATTTATAGTGAATTCCTTACTAAGCTATGAAAAATATTTGTAATTATTTATTATGGAAGAGATATAGGCTAGCTTATCTATTTGGGTATCAGTGTTTTATTGTGGCCCAACTAATTTAACCCATGATTTATATATTTAAATGAATACCAAAGGCCCAACTATTTTCAAGATCAAACACTAGCCTATTAATACGAAGGAAATTCCTTAATTTTAAGTAAAATAAAATAAAATCTTATCCAATTAATGTAGTTAGCAAAAAAAATAAAACTTGAAACATACAAAAAGAATCTTAAGTCTTAATAAACATAGATAAAGGTGATAAACACAATGGCATGGCAAAATTTCCCGTGAATTCTAATTTTTAGCATACAAAACCAAAAGGCAACATTTGACTATTTAAACAAGATTCCATAAGCTTTACACAAACTATCATGCGTTCATTTGAAAGCTTAAACGGACAGAAACATATCAACTCAGCAAATATCTAACAATAACTTATAGGCATGCAGGTTAATAAAAATTGATGAAAGAGAAACAAAAAATAAAAATAAAAACCAACCTCAAATCAATAAACTTTCTTCAATATTCAAAAGGCGAATTTGTATAACACATTATCGTTCTGATAGCCGAAGTGAAATTTCATCAATGGAATCTGGACCGCAAACCTCGTCGTTCGACTCAAAGTGCGACAACTTGTCAACTACGAGCAAGAACTTGGACCGGAACTCAGTTCGACTAAGACGCCAAATCAACTATGTCCGGTTTCATACGTGAGTGAATTTGTTCCGGCAAAAGACGACGGTGGTGATGTTGGTTTTGGTGATTAATGGCGAAATGGGTGGAGCTACGGTAGGGATCCTCTACAAAAGCTATGGTGGTTGCATGGTATCTAGATCTTGTTCTAGAAGGAAAAGTTATGAAGATGAAGTTTTTACAATGAAAAAGAAGGGAATTATTTGCTGTCTTGCGGCATTGAAACTTGGCCAAGAAAAGATGATTCCCTCCTCTGTTAGCTACTCTCCTTTAAATAGAAGTCCAGTTCCCTCTTTCTCCTCACATGCCAAAGAATTTCAAAAGCAAGATCAGGTATATAAGGGTTGGGACTTTGATGTGAGGGAGTGGGGAATGGGGTGAGGCGTGAGTGAATTAGGGATGTGGTGGAGTTAGCAAAAAAATGGGATCATGGGTGCTCTTAGGGAGTTAGTTGTGGATAGGAAAAGATCTTCTTTAAATTTTTCTTATCTTTTTTGAATATAGAAATCAATTAACAAGACTACTTAATAAAATATTAAAACAATAAAATCAAACTAAATATTTATGCTAATATCACTTATTTTAAAAAGAGATTACTCAAAACGTTACTACATATTCGAGTAATAATGTATAAGATGAACCAACACTTTAGTAAGAGTATTAATTAACTATCTTAGATTAGAGAAATATAAGAGAAAAGAAATTAAATATTTAAGCTAGAATTGAAATGACACTAAGAATATTATTAAAGTCACTGGATTACTTATTAATATTCTAGTTATATATATAAACTTTCTTTTTATTTTAACCAGTAGAAATAAAACTTATACTCTAAGAAGGTAAATACATTTAGTAGTTTTTAATATATATAAAAAAAATCAAATAAAACCTGTTAAGAGTAAGATAAAAGCTTAAAATATAAAAAATTAGACCTAAAAGAAATATTTACACTAAAATAGTATAGAATTTGGGTGTGGGCAAAAATTAGTTGTTCACAGCATGCCCCTCTTTGCTTGGAAACATGAAGAGTTTTCACGCAAAGAAAATGAACAAAGTGATTGATTTTGACCTCACTATTATTTAATAAGGAACTACAGATAAACGAAAAATATGCGACTGAGCCTTGGTTTTAGGCGGCCTACATATCCCGGGTAATAAGGGAATCAGGTCACGTTTAGTTCAGGTAGAAGAAGAGTGATGGAGTATACTTAGATGAAGAGTCCACTAAAGTTCCGTCGAGGTTCCGATCTGCGGTTCCTACTATTACATCAAAATGAAAAGAAAATTACATACACTTGAAATCTAAGAGTTACAAATTCCTATCTAAATGCCATATGGAGTCATGTGTTGGTTCTTGAGTTTCTTCTCCTATTGACTTTAGGCTGAAACTTGGTGCTTCGATATAGCAGACTATGAAATACTCTCATATGCTTGTTTCTTGATCAGATGATGAGAAGATGGACCTTGAGACGTAACGACTCGACCGGTCATTTGATCTCTAGCGCGTCGTTCAGCGGTTTGAAGTCATGAGCAGCTCCATTTCAGGTATTATGACTTATGGGCATGGTCGGAGTTGAATTTCGGAAAGTTCGGAGTCAAATTGGAAAGAAAATTTCTCAATTCGGAAGCCTTAAGTTGGAAAAATCAACTAAGATTGGGATTCTGAGTAAACGACCTCCGAATAAGGATTTGAAGGTTCCATCAGGTTCGTATGATTATTTCAGACTTGGGCGTATGTGCGGATCGGGTTTTGGATAACCGCGGAGCATTTCGGCGCATATTATGGAAGATAGCATTTTAGAAGAATTTCATAAGTTTGGGCTGTAAGCCATTTCAGTGTTATAGATGTCCGTTTGGGATTTCGATTCTGGGAATAGCTTCGTATGGTGATTCTAGAGTTGGGAGCACGATCGGAAGTGAATTCGGATGTCCGTAGGTTATTTTGAACTCATTGGCTAAAGATAGAAATTTGAAGGTTTTTGACAAAATCCGACCGGAAGTGGAAATTTCGATATCGAGGTCTGAATGCAATTTCGGAAGTTGGAACAGATCCGTAATATCGAATATGACTTGTGTGCAAAATTTGGAGTCAATCGGTTGTGATTTGATAGGTTTCAACATCGGATGTAGAAGTTGGAAATTCCAAGTTCATAAAGTTTGAATTTTAGTGTGATTCGTGATTTCGGATAGTTTGATGTGATTTGAGGCCTTGAGCAAGTCTGCACTATGTTTTGGAACAGGTTGGTGTAATTGGACGGGGTCCCGGAGGCCTCGGATGGATTCCGGGTGGTTAACAGATCAAATTTGAAGTTAGAAGAGGAGCTGGAGTTGCTGGTGTCTAGTGCGACCGCACCTGCGAGGCTTTGGCCGCAGGTGCGAGTTTTTTCTGGCATGGCTGGGAGCGCAGGTGCGATGATTTTCTGCACCTGCGAAGGCGCAGATGCGGACAATGTGACACGGGTGCGGATCCGAGATGGAGCTGAGGAAGCCGCAGGTGCGGGAGTTTGGGCGCACCTACGAGAGCTCAGGTGCGGTAATGAGGCCTGTGCAGAATGTTTTAAAACGGGATTTTTGGCCATTTCTTCATTATTTCATTTTGGTGTGGGCGATTTTGAGGAGCTTCATGACGGGATTTTCATCATGCATTACTAGGTAAGTCATTCCAACTCATTTTAAGTTAAATGCATGGTCTAGGTACGGATTTGAGTACGGGAATTGTAAGAAATTGGAAATTTTGAAGAAACCCTAGAAATTTGGTAATTTGGATTCCAACCACGAATTTGAGCATGAAAATTAGAGTAAATTGTATATTTGAGCTAGTAAGTCCATGGGTAGAGTTTATCTTCGATAAATTTTAGATTTCGGGCACGTGGGCCCGAGGGAATTTTGGTCAGTTCCTTGAGCGGAGTTTGGAATTTATATAATTTGAATTGTTGCAGATTTTAGAGTATATTTTCATTGGTTTGTCATTATTTGGATAGTTTTGGGGCGTTGTATGCCCATTGGAGTCGTCGGAAGGGCTTGCAAGCCGGTTATGGAATTTCAGAGCAAGGTAAATCTCCTTTCTAATCTTGTGAGGGGGAATTGTCCCCATAGGTGAACTAATTAACTATGTGCTACTATTTGTGGGGGATACGTACGCACGGAGTGACGAGGGTCCGTGCGTAGCTACTATTATGCTTATGTCCGGGTAGTCTAGGATCCACTAGCATGCCATACGTGTTACACATGTGATCCTGCCAATAATATTAGACTGGTAATGTTATTGAATTTGTAATTTATTTCCTAAGAAGGCTAGAGTGTACCTTTCTTAATCATTTAGAAAAAGAATTGACTGCTCAGTGGATAATTGTATTCCTGATAAGGTTATATTATTGAATATTATTAAAATTGGCAAATGAATTTTGAGAAAAGATTTAAATACTATTTTTGTGACTTTTAAAAGAGAAATTTGTCATTTACTTGAGTATTTGTTTTCCCGATATAGTCGGTCTGTTGATTGTGCATGACTACATGTGACCGCTTCGCAATTTACATTCCACAAGCGGAGTGTTATTTTCCCCACTCTCATGGGAGCGGGCCGTACGCCACGACGAGATTGAAAGATGTAATTATGGTTCGGGCCGTTTGACCCTCGGTAGTGCACATATATGATTATTATGATGGCTCAGGCCGGTTGTGCTTATTCCGCATGTGCATGTTAAATTGTTAATGATTTCATGGATTTTGAAGTGACAAGATATTTGGGGGAGAATGAAGTAGTAATGCTTTATTTACTTCCAGTATTTATTTGAATTACAATTATCTTTAATGATTACTGTTTTTATCCTCCTCGTATGCCTATTATTGATATCATATCTTGTTTAACTATTTTGTTGGACCTTAGTGAGTGTCAAGTCGACCTATCGTCACTACCTCTCTGAGGTTAGGCGGGATACTTACTGAGTACACGTTGTTTTTGTACTCATGCTACACTTGTTGTGCATTTTGTTGCACAGGTACCTTCATAGCAATATGGCTGACTTGAAGAATTAGACGAGCTGCATCACTCGAAGACGACCCGCAGTCGGAAGAGTCTTCCTCTATGTATTGTGTTCTCATTTTTACTCCTTGTCCAATTCATATTTCGGACAAGCTTTGTAGAACTTGTAAAGTTCTTAGAAATGGCTCATGAACTTGTGTCACCGGGTTCTGAGATATGTTTGGGATGTATTTTATGAAAATGGAATATTAAACTGTCGTATTTACTTAGCGAATTTTATTCAGTTATTATGTAATAAAGTGAAAGGTAATGATTTCAAAAATGCTAAAATAGGAAATTTAACTTAACCATTTAATGATTGGCTTGCCTGACAGTGGTAGCCGGCGTGCCATCACGACCTTATGAATTTTGGGTCGTGACAACTTGGTATCTGAGCGTTAGTTCCCTTAGGTCTCACGAGTCATGAGCAAGTCTAGTAGAGTCTTGCGAATCGTTACGGAGACGTCTGTACTTATCTTCGAGAGGTTACAAGGCTGTTAGGAGTACTTCCCTTCTTGATTCCTCATCGTACATTTTGATTCCTCCGAGGCTTATGCCTATATTTCTTCCTACTCAATCTTACGCGTCGCGAAGCGCTTGCTATGAATCAGGAATTGAAATGGTGCTATGGGTGTGTTGCGAGATGTTATCTATGTGTAGAGGGTTGGGGATGTTGTTGTTGCCCTGCAGAAGAGTATTATGTTGTTTTAGCCAGTAGTTGTGATTCTGAGGACTTGAGATTATGCCCAGGTTGTGATGATGTTTACGATTGGTTATCGCACGATGTCGATATGATGATAGAATGTTTGCCCATATGTTGGGGGTGATGAATGGATTGAAGGGAGGTCTTCTCAGGGCGTGATTTTGAGATTTCAGCATTTTAGTTTCGGCAGAGGGAAGGCATTTGGACTATAAATGGTCAGGTTTTGGATTGATAAATCAGTAAGACTTGGTTTTTTCAAGTGAGGTGGGATACGCACATGTGATGTGATGTCGTCATCACTGATCGAATCGAATATGTTAAGTTTGTCGGTGCTATGATTTCGTCGATTGCATGGGGTCAGAATATTGTGAAGAAGTATTGAAGAAGCGGTTGTCAAAGACCGTGAGGCGCGGTGGTTCGGTACTGGATAAGTGTTGACAATGAAGGAAGCTCGAGATAGATGATCTTCGGAGAGTTTGAAGTCGTGGCGAACTGCTGGATTAATAACTACAGGGAAGGAGAATGATATTGAATTAAGGCAGTAATTGGGCAGCATACGATGAAGGAAGATATGTGAAAAGATGCTAGGCGGTGGTTCCCTTTCTAAAAGGCCAGGTTTAAGGAACATAAGTCAGGTAGTTATTTAAAGGAATGAGTTTAACAAGTGGGAGAGTGGCAGCGTAGCACCAGAGTTCAGTGGTAAGACAACTACCTATCTTGAGGGAAAGTTTGAGAGTTGTAGTGGATGGTGATTGGGTCCACGAGCTTAAGTTCAAATGTGGGTTATTTTGGTGGAGGGTTGGATACAACAGGGAGGAGTTGTTAGGAATGAAGAAGGACGCAATGTGGCGGTGAATTTGAAGATGTTGTAGCGCATTTAGTATATGTCCATGAAGAGCGGACGGACTGGTAAAGTTGGTGAATGAAAGCAGTCTTAGGATGGGGTATTGATGTTGCAGAGAGTGTGCATTTCAGTGTCGTTGGAAGGTGTCAGTTGGTGATTTCCACAGGTGGGTTATCTCTTGTGAGTAGGTTAGCGGTTGCATGGTTGGCAAGTTTTTGCGAGGGATTCTAGTGGCTATTCGGTAGGAGGCATAATGGGCGGATGATGCTACAGAATTTGAGTATTCATGGAATTCTAACAATAGAATTTGGAAGAATTGGACGGATTGGTTGAGCAAGATCATGTTAAAAAAGGGGAAAGGATCTCAGTAGGGTCTAGAGTGGTGCAAGGAGTAGCTTTGGGCTAAGTGGGGGAGCCCCACCACCTGCAGTTGGGTTGTAGGATTGTGTTCTCATGGGGTTGCGAATTGTCGGCGTGTTGGAAAGTTATTACAGCTAATGGAAAGGAGTAAAATGGTGATTGTGCGTGGGAATTGATGAATGTGTGCAAAAGTTGGCCCTATTGGACCAGGGTTAGGCTTTGAAAGATTCAGAATTTATGCTTAAGGCATAGGCGAGCTGTAGGGTAGTGACTCAGTCACGTGCTTCATTAAAAAGAGTGCTCGTGTGCTAGAAGAGCCTTGGAGTTTATTGTATTCGGGGCCAGACAGAGTGGGTGACTCTCGATAGTGGTCCTAGTGAATTCAAAAGTTAAGAATGCGGCGTTTAAGGGTTTCAGGCAGCAGTATGATTAAGAGTCGAGCTTTTGCAGTATAATTTCTGAGAAAAGGGAAGATGGTTGGGGTGTTCTATGATATGTTTCAGCGTGCAGGATAGTATTGGGAGAGTGAGAGAAGTAAACTCCGGAGTGTAGGAAGATTATTAGAGGGGTATGAGACGGGTTGTGAGATTGAGACAGAATGGTCTCATGAATCAAGGTCACTCGAGATGAGTGAGGTCGAGTTTGCTATGAGTTGAAGGAAGTTACTATTATTCATGAGGCAATTGAAGATGATTAAAAGAAGATAGAGTGGTTAGCCATGGTTGAAATGGCGCACTTACGGCAGTGATCAGTTCCTTCGGTGTGATTGAGTTATGTGTATGGTTTGTGCAGACGTGTGTGGGGCTTGTCGGCCGTCGTAATAGATTTCATTTGGAAGCATTCAAGTGTTATGGCCTGAAGGTGTAGGCAGGTCCCGGAAGGTTTATGGTGGTATAGACCACTACCTAAGGATTTGCATGTTGGGTGATTGTGAGAAATCACTTGTGTGTTGTTATGGTTCTCTAGAATTTAGGTAAGTAAGAAGGTTTTTATGTGTTGAAGTGTTCACCGTAATAATGGTTCAGGAGTTATGATGGAATTCTTACGCTATTTCATATTGGCATGTCAAGTGCAGTGAGTAGTAGGGAACTGGAAGTAAGGATCGAGATTGCGGCTCAGTGTTAACAGGGATTTCATGTGCTCGAATGAGCGAGAAAAAGGGACTTGAATGTTAGAGTAAGCTGATATTGTCTTCAGTGTCATCTGAGATCGGCGTTTGATGAAAAAGTCTTTGTATCCTGGTCATGGGTTCTTGATGTATTTGCAGTATTAGTGTGGCCGGTGTTATGGATGTGAAGACTTGTTACCTGGTGTGGAAGGTCGTGGGAGCGTAACCACGAGAAAATTGTATAAGTGTGACATGTAATCACCTGATTGGTTGAAGATTTATACCAAGTATAAGGAAGTGCAATATTGCTTATTTGAGGATTTATGCCAGGAAGGCGTTCAGTTCAGTTGGTTGTGATTGTGGGGTGTTTGTCCCGACTATGATGGTTGTTCTTGTGTATTATGAGAGGAAGTGGGTTATTATGGACCCAGGTCAAGCTATTAGCCTAGTTCAGTGCAAGAAGAATCGACTTGAAGTGTGTGAATGGATTTAAACAAGATTATGGGCTTCATGCAAGTCAGATGTGTCCATTTCAGTATAGCGCTCCTTAAGGAGGGGTGTTGGAATATCAGGTGTTATTCCGTCTTCATCTCATGTAATATTATGTTGTGCCGTGTGAGTCGTGGAACGGCTTGATAATTCCTTGTGTGTTGAGATTTCCGCGTAGTGGTGATGTTATGTGAGCAGGATAGCTCCTGAGATTCAGATTATATATCACACCTCAATGGTTCTTGAGTTTTGTAGCATATGGCTTTATCAGTCTCCCCAGGATGGTATTATGCACTTAGCGTGCTTGTGATCGGTATTCAGTAAACTGTAATAGTGAGCAATTCAGCTCCGTGTATATTTCCTTATGTAAATTTCATGATGGGATCGGGTGGCACGCCGCCACGGGTATGTAATTTGGATCGGGTTGCACGCTGCAACAGTGTGATGATGAGTAAGGTTCCTATATTTATTTTTCTTGTGTTTTACTTCCTATTCTCTGTGGAAAGTTCCTATAAGTTGCATGAGTCGAGTAGTCCCTTCCTGAGTCATTTCCTTAGGTATTATGTTCGAATTGTGGCCTATTGGCGTATTGTGGCATCGTGTGAGACTGTTGGTCATGTCTGAGGTGATTGGTTGTCTGAGCAGCTCATACTGAGTGAGACGAGGTTATTGCATCAGGGGTCAGTACGATAAGATTATGTGAAATATATTAAAGGACGGTTACCCTTGTTGGTTTGTAATGAGATGATGGTCTTAGTCAAGAGGAAGGATTCAATGTTTGGTTAACTCTACAGTTGGTTAGAAATTTCTACACATCTCCTCCGTTGTGGTGGTATCGCCAGCATTACGACAGGATGTATATATAGATCATAAGGTGCATCGGGAGCATCAGATTCGTGAAATTTTGGCTATTAAGGTTCAGAGAGTGTCGTTGTGGTCAGATGATGAGTTATGTGGTGCATGGTGCTGATTCAGCAAAGGTATGCAGTCATGTTCTGGTATAACGTGCGGTAGTTGATACGGTGTTTATATATTAGAGCTAGGCCTATCCGAGAATTTCAGGTATTGGAATTGGGTTCTGACCTTATTATATGGATAAAAGAAGAAATCTTTAGATTTGATCAAGCTAATGTACTCAACTGGGTTATGGTAGCATGGGAAGGTGCTCGAGGTGTTAATCAGTGATTTCAGATAACTCCAGAGCAGTTCTTAGCACGTTCGAGGACGGACATCTGTTTAAGTGGTGGAGAATGTAATGACCCGACCGGTCGTTTTGAGCTCTAGCGCGTCGTTCAACGGTTCGAAGTCATGAGCATCTCTATTTCAGGTATTATGACTCGTGGGCATGGTCGGAGTTGAATTTCGGAAAGTTCGGAGTCAAATTGGAAAGAAAATTTCTCAATTCGGAAGCCTTAAGTTAGAAAAATCAACTAAGATTGGGATTCTGAGTAAACAACCTCCGAATCAGGATTTGAAGGTTCCAGCAGGTTTGTATGATGATTTTGGACTTGGGAGTATGTCCGGATCCGGTTTTGGATAACCCCGGAGCATTTCGGCGCATATTATGGAAGATAGCATTTTAGAAGAATTTCATAAGTTTGGGCTGTAAGGCATTTCAGTGTTATAGATGTCCGTTTGGGATTCCGAGTCTGGGAATAGCTTCATATGGTGATTCTGGAGTTGGGAGCGCGATCGGAAGTGAATTCGGATGTCCGTAGGTTATTTTGAACTCATTGGCTAAAGATAGAAATTTGAAGGTTTTTGAGAAAATCCGACCAGAAGTGGAAATTTTGATATCGGGGTCTAAATGCAATTTCGGAAGTTGGAACAGATCCGTTATGTCGAATATGACTTGTGTGCAAAATTTGGGGTCAATCGGTTTTGATTTGATAGGTTTCGACATCGGATGTAGAAGTTGGAAATTCCAAGTTCATAAAGTTTGAATTTTAGTCTGATTCGTGATTTCGGGTTGTTTGATGTAATTTGAGGCCTCGAGCAAGTCTGCACTATGTTTTGGAATAGGTTGGTGTAATTGGACGGATTCCCGGGGGCCTCGGGTGGATTCCGAGTGGTTAACGGATCAAATTTGAAGTTAGAAGAGGAGTTGGAGCTACTGGTGTTTGGTGCGACCGCACCTGCGAGGCTTTGGCCGCGGGTACGGCTTTGGCGCCGCAGGTGCGAGATTTTTCTTGCATGGCTGGGAGCGCAGGTGTGATGATTTTCCGCACCTGCGAAGGCGCAGATGCGGACAATAGGGCGCAGGTGCGGATCCGGGCTAGAGCTAAGGAAGCCACAAGTGCGGGAGTTTGGGCGCACCTGCGTGAGCGCAGGTGCGAAGGTTGGGTCGCAGGTGCGGAAATGAGGCCTGGGCAGAATGTTTTCAAACGGGATTTTTGGCCATTTCTTTATTATTTCATTTTGGTGTGGGCGATTTTGAGGAGCTTCAAGACGGGGTTTTCATCATGCATTACTAGGTAAGTCATTCCAACTCATTTTAAGTTAAATGCATGGTCTAGGTACGGATTTGAGTATGAGAATTGTGAGAAATTTGAAATTTTGAAGAAAACCTAGAAATTTGGTAATTTGGATTCCAACCACGAATTTGAGCATGAAAATTAGAGTAATTTGTATATTTGAGCTAGTAAGTCCATGGGTAGAGTTTATCTTCGAGAAATTTTAGATTTCGGGCACGTGGGCCCGAGGGAATTTTGGTCAGTTCCTTGAGCAGAGTTTGGAATTTATATAATTTGAATTGTTGCAGATTTTAGAGTATATTTTCATTGGTTTGTCATTATTTGGATAGTTTTGGGGCATTGTATGTCCATTGGAGTCGTCGGAAGGACTTGGAGGCCGGTTATGGAATTTTAGAGCAAGGTAAGTCTCCTTTCTAATCTTGTGAGGGGGAATTTTCCCCATAGGTGAACTAATCAACTATGTGCTACTATTTGTGGGGGCTACGTACGCACGAAGTGACGAGGGTCCGTGTGTAGCTACTATTATGCTTATGTCCGGGTAGTCTAGGACCCACTAGCATGCCTTACGTGTTGCAAATGTGATCTTGCCAATAATTTTAGACTGATAATGCTATTGAATTTGTAATTTATTTCCTAAGAAGGCTAGAGTGTACCTTTCTTAATCATTTAGAAAAAGAATTGACTCCTCCGTGGATAATTGTATTCCTGATAAGGTTATATTATTTAATATTATTAAACTTGGCAAATGAATTTCGAGAAAAGATTTAAATACTATTTTTGTGACTTTTAAAATAGAAAATTATCATTTACTTGAGTATTTGTTTTCCCGATGTAGTCGGGGTGGATTGTTGATTGTGCATGACTGCATGTGACCGTTTCGCAATTTACATTCCGCGAGCAAAGTGTTTTCCCCCACTCTCATGGGAGCGGGCCATACGCCACGGCGAGATTGAAAGATGTAATTATGGTTCGGGTCGTTCGACCCTCGGCAGTGCACATATATGATTATTATGATGGCTCAGACCGGTTGTCTTTATTCCGTATGCGCATGTTAAATTGTTAATGATTTCATGGATCTTAAAGTGACAAGATATTTCGGGGAGAATGAAGTAGTAATGGCTTATTTACTTCCATTATTTATAAGAATTATAGTAATGTTTACCGTTTTTATCGTCCTCGTATGCCTATTATTGATATCATATCTTGTTTAATTATTTTGTTGGACCTTAGTGAGTGTCAAGTCGACCTCTCGTCACTACCTCTCTGAGGTTAGGCGGGATACTTACTGAGTACACGTTATTTTTGTACTCATGATACACTTTCTATGCATTTTGTTGCACAGGTACCTTCATAGCAATATGGTTGACTTAAAGACTTAGACGAGTTGCATCACTCGGAGACGACCCGTAGTCGGCAGAGTCTTCCTCTATGTATTGTATTCTCATTTTTACTCCTCGTCCAATATTTATTTCGGACAAACTTTGTAGAACTTGTAAAATTCTTAAAAATGGCGCATGAACTTGTGTCACCGGGTTCTGGGATATGTTTGGGATGTATTTTATGAAAATGGAATATTAAACTGTCCTATTTACTTAGCGGATTTTATTCAGTTATTATGTAATAAAGTGAAAGGTAATGATTTCAAAAATTCTAAAACAGGAAATTTAACTTAACCATTTAATGATTTGCTTGCCTGACAGTGGTGTGCGGCACCATCACGACCTTATGGATTTTGGGTCGTGACAGAGACCCTATGTCTCCGCATGCATTATGTCAAAGTTGATTGCGGCTAGTATTGAGATCAAACATTCCATTTTCTCCGGCAAGAGCTTGAATCTTATTTTTGCACATCCAATCTGTGCTTTGCAGAAAAACCTACAAGCCATCACAAACAAACAAAACAAACAAAAATTTTCTGCCCCAGTTTGCACTAGGAAATTTTTGTGAGTTATTAAAAACACAATAAACTATCTTAGCTATTGCAAAATGAAGAATTGAAAGATAAATGGGCTTTCTTTTTTTCTTTTTTTTTGCTTTTTGATAATAGGGGATGTCGTACCCTCTGTTAACATGATGGAAGGCAATCAAGGGATATATTACCCTTTGTTGGCAATAAAATGAGGCTCGTGGCGCTCTAAGATTCTTCTAGGGAATTACGTACCCTATGTTGACAAAAAGTAATGCAGCGAGGGGATGTAGTACCCTGTGTTGGCAATAAGGTGAGGCTCGTGGTACTCTAAGATGCTACTAGGGAATGTCGTACCCTATGTTGGCAAAAAGTAATGTAACCAGGGGATGCAGTACCTTGTGTTGGCAATAAGATGAGGCTCGTATCACTCTGAGATGCTACTAGGGAATGTCGTACCCTATGTTGGCAGAAAGTAATGCAGCCAGGGGATGTAGTACCTTGTGTTAGAAATAAAATGAGGCTCGTGGCACTCTGAGATGCTACTAGGGAATGTAGTACCCTATGTTGGCAAAAAGTAATGCAGCCAGGGGATGTAGTACCCTGTGTTGGCAATAAGATGAGGCTCGTATCACTCTGAGATGCTACTAGGGAATGTAGTACCCTATGTTGGCAAAAAGTAATGCAGCCAGGGGATGTAGTACCCTGTGTTGGCAATAAGATGAGGCTTGTCGCACTCTGAGATGCCACTAGGGAATGTCGTACCCTATGTGTGCAATAAAATGAGGCTCATAGCGCTGTGAAATGCTACTAGGGAATGTCGTACCCTATGTTAGCAACAAGTAATTCAACCGGGGATGTAGTACCCTGAGGTGAAGACAGGGTATTCCCTATAATGCAATAAAAAATAACATGATTACATGTATATTAGAAGGGAATCAAGGATTTGAGAACTTCACTTGGTGATGTTCGTCCTTCCACGAACTGTTTCCTAAAATTGTTTTGTTCATGTTCTGAACAAAGAAAAATTCGTTAGTTTTTTAAAATGGTGGTCAGTTTGTGGCCTTGATTTCTTGGGCGACTTGACTTAGTGTCCATTGCACTTATTAGAACAACTAGCTCTGTCGATGGTCGTACAAATTATCGAGAGATTCTGTCTTTACTTTCTAGAGATCTTCTTTCTCAACATCAAAACCTGAATATTTTGCGCCTATCCTCGTTTGCGTTTATGGTGCAAACAACCTTGCTCCCAAAACAACTTTTAACTAAGTAACTTTTTTTGACCCTTGAAACATTGTTCAGTCCTCCAAGCCTTTTGCAGTCAGGGAAAATCACATATGGCTTTATGCCTTTGCCCATGTTGTTCATGCTCAGAAAGTTTTACTTCATATAATAGGGAAATTGTGACCAATTTTGCGGCCTTTTCTTTGCTTTGCTTTGACGAAATTAGACTGAAAGGGACTCAAAAATAATAGTACGAAAGAAAACAAGGAGGTGAACTAACATGTATTAAAACTTAATCAAGAAGTGTCCCTTGCAGGGGAAAGAAAGAAAGAAAAATAAATAAAAAGGACTTATCTGGAGGAATATGCTGACTTCAATGAACATGACATGCATTTTGAACTAGATGTCTGATCCGTATGAACCGTCTAATTCTCGAAATGTATTGTAAACTTCACTTAAACTGAGTTCTTTGTCTTAAACATGCTTGTGCCGGGGTATATGAAAACCTAAATCGATCAATGATGCACGTTATGGGTTTTCATCAACTGACCTCTCTCATTTGTCTTTCTCTCAACTCACCATTGTCTTATAGTGCTCGTGAGAGTTTTCACTAATAAGAATCTCTTATTTATTTTTCTCTCTTTACAATGGCTGAAGCATCACCCATAGTATATTGACTTAGCATTCTCGAAAGTTGATCAGAAGGTCTTAGCAGGGAAGGGTAAAAAGAACTATTCAACTGAATTACAACTTTTGGAACCATTTTGACGGAAAAACCGTCGAAAAAATAAAATAAAATCATGCCTCAGTTTCTTTGAAAACTGGGGAAATGTGGATTGTTGTTTTGGTGTGATCGAACCCCAGAGTGAGGATGCCTACGTATCTTTTCGGAATCAGGTCGGTCTTAGTTCAATTAACATGAACTTGTTTTGATGATTTTTTTTTTAATCTGATTTTTTTTTTAATAATTTTTTTTTTATTCTTTTTTTTAAATTAAGTACATTGATTCCAAAATAGGGGAAAACAAAGAAATATAAACAAGGCTTCAAAGGGCTAACTAAGGTTGACCAGTGTTTGGGTAGCGAGAATGATAACCTTTCGTCATCCCAACCTGAGACTGCTAAGTATAAAAATGCCACAATAGAGTCATGTCAGACATAGTATATCTTGACCGCATCCGCATTGACAGATATGTCTGTCACCTTTCCTACTATATCTTCCAAATGTAGATCTCCTTTTGACAATACTTTCTTGACGAGGTAAGGACCTTGCCAATTCGGGGCAAACTTTCCTTTTGCTTCTTCCTGGTGAGGAAAGATACGTTTCAAGACAAGTTGTCCTACCTCAAAATGTCTTGGGAGCACTTTCTTATTGTAAGTGCGTGCCATTCTTTGTTGGTATATGAACTTACTTCTCGGATATTTCATATAACTTAATTAATTATTTCTATCAATCATGAACACTCTATCTACCATAAATCTCTCTAAAGTAATTATGATAATTTACTAGACGCACTCTCTCAAGTTACGCTAGCTAGATTGCATTACAGTTCACTTTAGATTGCACCCGAAGTATCGTTATTTCTAATCCAACTTCTAAACCCTTGGTTATGACTTTCGTCTATACTCAGGGAGTGGTGTTTTTCAAACAATTACCTAAATATGCACTCTCTCTCAAGTAGATACATACTAATTAGGCACAGCTAATTGATGGCCTTTCACTTAACTACAACAAGAACGTAGTTGAATAAATAGAGATGAACAATCAACCAAACTATATTAATATCACCATAAGTTTATCCTCCAACGGGTTCCTCCAAAACCCTAGATTAAGAAAATTAGCTACTCATATTCATAAGAATCAATTCTAAAATAACTTGCATAATTGAACTACAAAATAATAAATAAAATCTATAAAAATCAACAAGAACGTAGTTGAATTAACTACTCATATAAAAATTAATTGATGGCCTNTGTAGGAGACTTCTATTCCAACCGGGAAACACTTAAAACTCTTTAAACTCGGAATTGACCGGACCTCGGGACCCTGGCGTTTGGGCTCAAACGCCCCCTTAAAGCCAAGGCAGACCTGGCTTTAGGGATCTAATGCCCCCACTAACGCCAGGCTGACCCTGGATTTAGGGGCCAAACACCCCACTAACGCCCGGGTTGGCCTGGCTTTAAGGCCAAAATGCCCGGGTCACTCCTTTTCGACTCTTGATCGTATTTTTAACGTTCATGCATCCATTTAGCTCGGTTTCCATATCCAATGCACATACACATGAAATAGACTCCATTATGCACATAAAAGTGTATTTTTATCATTAACGCACATAAAATGTTAAGGCATATAACGTGTTAAACCATGAATTCTAGCCACGCATCAATAACCCACACTTGAACATTTGCTCGTCCTCGAGCAATCAAACTACACTCATGTACACAACTTATTAAGCACATCCCTTAACACGTTATACCAAGAATTTTTAAAATAGTTTAAGCACAAAGGTGTGACATCCTCGCCTCAATAATCGACTCACAAATATCATGCTTTAATCACAATCCACTAACTACTCTAACATAGAGGTCAACAACATTACCTTTCCTTCATGAATCATGTGCCCTCACCAAATCAAAGAGCTAGTTCCACACACAATAAAATTTAAGAACACTTAGGAACTCAAGATAGAAAGAATTCACTCGCTCTCAGAAATAATATTCATATGCCACAAAAGATGCACCATAGGCTTGCCCGTAGTGTACTACTCTACTAATCGAGCTCATTCAGTCTAGGATCAAGTAGGACTTTATTTGGTTGTAATGTAGGCTGCGGGACGGGTAGGATACATTTGGATATAAGAGTGACTACACCTCCCTAAGCACTTTAATACATAAACTTTAACGTTCAACCTCAAACTCATAATAAGCCAACCTCCACCTTCACAACAATGTTATTACCCCATACTTCTTTAAGCACAATTACATTAAGAGTCACCACATATATTTTTCTTTCACAATAATACAACTGTTTATTCTATTTATTATTTTTTTTTCTCAAGTGACTCTTATNTTCAAACAGTGCACCTTTCTCCTTATTTCAGTTATTCCCCTCAAAAACCAACCTACCACCCCACACTTTAACTTTTCCATATTTCATCACTTTTTAGTGCTTACGAGAGGTGACAAGGTTCAAATATATGATCGATTCAAACAAAGGGGTATGGCTTGTAATGTGGTTGCCAAAGAAACAGGATTATAGGCTCAACTACGATACATAATAATTAGGTGGGTAAAATATATATAGTGGCTCAACAAAGAAATGCCTATATCACTTCCAAGACTGAACAAAACTTCTATTTCGATTTGCACACACACGGGACAAGTGCTAGACATCAATGCAATGCACAGAATAGCATACAAACCTGACACACACTTGGCACATAACTCACTCAGGATTGAATATATCACGACACTCCAGTCAAAGCATTTAAGTGTAGGTAGTTTTTAATTTTGGCGCCGTTGCCGGGGAGTTAACGGTATTATCAATTGGGTTGGAAGAAATACAAAAATTCTGAAATATAGTCAATTTTCTTTAAATTTTTGTTTTTACATTGAAAGTTTAACGCTTGCTAACGTGTTGCAGGTGCATGCCTAGAAACTCATCGCAGACTGGTGAAGTAGTTGAAGCCTTATCAGACCCCGAGAAAGTTTTCAAGGCCATAAACCGGACCAACCGGAAAAGCAAAAATCAACCACAAATTGAACAAATTGAAACCGAAATGGAAGATCCACACAACCGGAACAATAATGGGGATGATGTGGTAGACCCAGTCGCTCAAATAGGGGCAGAGGCTCCCTTATATGACTGGGCACAACCCACAGCTGAGAATTTTGCCACTGCGATACTGGTCCCTCAGATACAGGCCGAGTCCTTCCAGATAACAAACAATATGTTGCACTTATTTCAGAACAAAGGGCTATTCTCAGGGTCATACATCGAAGACCCCCCCCCAGCAGCATTTGAAAAATTTCTTGTCAATTTGCAAAACACAGAGGCAGCCAAACATCACTCAGGAGGCAATAAAATTAATGTTGTTTCCATTCTCAGTGACTGGCACTGCCCATACTTGGCTAAACTCACTCCCCATCAATTACATTACCACATGGGAGGAGTTAGTCAAACAGTTCGTGAACAAGTTTCATCCACCCAACAAGACGGCTCAACAAATTGATGAAATCTTGAGCTTCAGACGGAAACCAGTTGAATCACTGCAAGAGACATGGGAACGATTTAAGGGGATGCTGGTTATCCGTCCACATCATGGTATTCCAGAGCAAATGTTGGGGAAACATTTATATGGGTTTGGCTGATACTGTTAAAGCAAATGTTGATGCTTCGGCTGGTGGAGCATTCT